>JARK01000164.1:36535-55682 GCA_000688135.1 Ancylostoma ceylanicum | reverse complement strand
GGGGGGGGGGGGGGGGGGTGGGGAGAAGAAATGGATGGAACCCAAATCCGCCAATTTTTATAGCGAGAAGTAGATGAATGTTCTACGGGTGCATGCTGGTGCAAGACTTACCCACGAACCTAACGTTTCCATCTCTTCATCTTCTACTAATCTCTGACTAGGTTGCAGTGACAAAAATTCTCTCTTTTTTTTTTTGGCCGACGCAGTCAGAACAGAGTCTAATGTGCCACCTCCATAGACCTTTCTCTTCTTTCGAGTTGTCCTCTGTGATTTAATCCTTCCTCGAACTCAAGAAGGAGAGCACATACAGAACCAAAGCCGGCAAAGCCTTCCCTATGACAACGAAAAAGAAAAGTTTATGTAATCTCCTCGAAAAATAGGCTGTTCCAGAGAAGGAAGTAGTCCTCCGTCAAAGGAGGAAAATGACTATGCAAGCAAACCGTTTCGCGCGCCTTCTTTTATGGTCCACCCGAAAAAAGAATAAAATTTGCTGTAAAGGTGCAAACCAATAAACCTGCAACCTGGAAACTCGTAACGTGGACCAGTTCAGTAAATTTCTAGGCAAACCTCTAAACTTCACAATTATCCCATTAGAACAGGATGTGCTTTGATTGCAATAACTGCTAGAGCCATGCTGCCACCGAGGCGCAGAAACAATTGACGGCCCATTTCGCAGTAATGACGAGGACAACGTACCGAGTGAAAGGCTTCTGGATCATGCACAAAGCAGTTCTGGAGCTGGGTCTGGATCCGATCGCGTTGTGACAAGCATGAGACAGGCGCTACGATGGAAAAAGTAACATTGAAAGACGACTAATACGAGGGCGCAAGGCTAGGTTTGGGCTCTGACTCCACAATCCTTCATTCTATCCATCTATTTTTCCGCGAATTTCAAACTTGAATCCAGTTCTTGATTTTTTAGCCTTTTTATGGTATTGTGCTGCTCATTATCTTCTCTAATCGTAGCCATGCTCTCCTGGTCACACTCTACTGTCACTTATTCTTTTTTATGATTGAATGGTTGGTGGACTCGTATGTGAGAATTGTAGGAAATCGGCGACGCGCTTTTTCAACCTCTCGGAACCGATCGCTAAAATTGAAGTGCAAGTGTAACACCGATAATCCTATAAGCGATATAGTTGTGGTTGACTAGTCAGAGGTTATATGTCGTCTCCGCTTTGGAAAAAGACATTTCGTTCAAAATATCGAAAATAAAATTCGTTGGTTTCAAGCTGGTTTCACCATCCGATGACCGGCCTGGACCTAGGCTTGGATGCATTACTGAGGTTACCCATGGAGTACGTTGACGCCCATGCTAACGATAAGTGAATTTGTGTAGTGTTGACACGTTTACCTTGGCTAATCTCAGTGATTAATGCGGCCTCCGGATGCATCAATGAGATTACCCAGAGTAAATGTGTCAACATGTCCGATTTTTTCCTTTACCTGGCACCTATGTATCAACATGTTGCCCGTGTGTGATATTGTCTGTAACCAGCTGCAATGAATAATCATGAATAATCATACCCATGCGTAGTCGAGCAGCAGTACTACACTAATGGTGTTGTAATTTACTCAGAGTTTGAAAAAAAATTATTTATTTAATTTACTTTGTTGATACAATTTTATGAATGTCTCGTTGGGTAGATGTGGTATGATGGGAGAAAACTCAGAGTGAAATTACATATGTTAAGGTTCAAAAATTGAACCTCTAATTCTCCATTCAGGCAGTAATGCTGGCAGAGCGAATTTCGGGCGACTGGCCGGATGGCTTGCTTAAATTTGATTCTTGGCCCACTTACTGAACGGGCGGCCATCTAAAGTTGGCTGGTCCGGCTTTCTTGTCGACGCTCAAGCCGATGTGAGTGCCTGAACAGTTGTGGGAGGAATCGTTCCTAGCCGTAGATGCATCACTCAGATTACCAAGGGTGAACGCGTTGACGACCGCGCTCCTGATGGGAAATTTAGCCGATGAGAACACCTTTATCCTGGGTAATCTCAGCGATGCATATGGTTTCTGGCATTTCTCGCAGTAAAAGGTATTGCAGACTTGTCGCTTTCATCTATAGGGCAATTTATAGTGTACATTGTATATGTATGTATTCCTTAGTCACGCATCCACTTGCGGAGAGCTTTCCGGAAAGACGTGTCAACGTGGTATTAACCTTGCGTCCGATACGAGTAGCCAATGTGCGGTAAATCCGTGCTTTCACCTATGTCTGAGCTGTGAGTGGGTCTATTCTTCATAATATACTACGTATATAGCAGATACGTACGCGATGAGTGTATCTAGTGTATATTGTCCGAGGAAAACTTCACATAGCAAAATTTTGCAAAGGAGACTTTCTTCTTGTCACTCACAACGTCTTTTGTTTTCCTGATGTGAGCACATTTTGACAAGCATTCTCTTCTCTAATGCATCCTGACATCCTGCTCACTCTCTAAGCTCCGTAGAACGACCGCTCAAATGCCTTGCAGATCACCTTTCCAAGTCCATTTCACGTGGCTTCCTCTCCGATTTTTTGAGGCCGCCAAAAATCTTCGGTCTGAAACCGATACTAATGTTGTCTGCTCTTTTTCAACTGCCAGTTACCCGGCAGGGTGGCTAGTTTATTACGACGATGAAAAATTGGGGAACATCAAGGGTTCTATACGTTCCTGAGAGGCACCATCATTACCTGAACAACTCACATTAGTGTTGACGTGAGGAAACGGCCCTTTCTACGTCGTTCAGTGGGCAAAACGGGAGATTTATGGAAATGCTTTCAGCGTGCCTGATGCTCGACCACCCCACGCTAGGAGTCCACTACACGTGCCACAACAAGTTGCAAAAGGATGGATTTTGTCGGGAGAAAACCTCGAAGAGCGGCGCCCTCGTGAGGATTTGCGGCTGCAATTCCGACGACTTCTGCAATTACTCCTACTGGCCAGACAAGTAAGTGCTGTTCAATTGTTTCATCCATCTTATCCTGTACATTTCCTTATATGTATACGATTTATTTTTATTTGTTGTTCACAGAAGCTCTATTACACAACCTGTAGCCCGTAAGATGTTGTTATCAAGGCTATCGCTGTTTTTCCTTGGGACAGTAATTTTTCTTGTCTGCTTTGAACAGCAGCTGCATAGGAAAAATGTTTTCCTTGAAACCAACCTGCCAGCTTTCGTGGATTGGCTCCCAAAAATATGCATTAATCAGGAAGAAAAGAACATTCTCTACGGCATGGATTTAACAGGCAGCGCTACCTATGCCATCACCGAAAATTAAAAGTCATTGTCGAAAATACGGGCTCGGAACGACTTAGCTGTATGGAATGTAATCCCTGAATGGCTTAATGTGAGCGTAATCTGGCTTCTTGCTTCTTCTGTCCAGTAGCGAGAAGAAAAGAACGAAAACCATGGAAAACTCGTCTTTTCGGCATTTTTACGTTTTTAGAGCACTGTCCGGCCGAAGATATAATATTATGTTGTCCCATAAATAATGGCCGTTTTGAAGTTGAGCTACCCAAGGTGCATATCTGCAAAGATCACGGAAACGAAATAATGACGAAATGTTCTTAGAAGGTAAGTGGCGCAAGCCTTGAGCTCAGGAATTATCTATCTAGCTTCTAAATTGGGGTTATTAAGTTTAAAATTTTCACTACTACATCGATAGCGGCCATTATTTTTGGGACAACCTAATAGCAAGTTCATGAAATTGCAGAAGGTTTTCTTAGGTTGGCTCAAAAGTCTTGCACCAACATCTATTTTCCGATCCAGAATTTCTTGGCCTTGAAGTCCTTTAGCAACAGAATGTGGTAGAATGTTCTACTACTTCTCAACTATAAAAATTCACAGACTCGTTTTCATTCATGAACAATAATACTTTACCCATCTTTAGCACGGATGCCACCACGTTTATCCCGGGGTAATCTCCATAGTGATACCCTGCCCTGTCAGTATTCTCAATGATTGTAGTATTTGGTCCGAAGAGGCCTTCCTGTACGCCTTTGAAACTTCTGCATTCACACATCAATTTTTCGACAACTGAAGCATCAAAAACTTTGTTCAAAACTACTACAGAGCAACCGGGGTCGCGGATCAGAGCCTGGATGCATTGCCGACATTACCTAGGGTAAGCCTGTTGAGGCACGTATTTGCCGTGGGTAAATTTGGTGGTATTAACGCGTTTACCATGGGTAACCTCAACCATTTTAAAATTACTTTACAAAATAAATAAAATCTTCGTTTAATTCTTTTTGGATTGTTTATTTTTATTAATATTTAAAAATTTTTTATTAATTACTTATTACTAAAATAGGTATTTTTACCATTTTTGTTCTCCGTCTGGGTCCCCAGAGTGGCGGAGACCCCTTTTTTCCCACGCCCCCTCCCCTCGCGCTCACTTTATGGGTCCGCCACTGGCTGTTATTGACATGACATCAGAATCAGTGCTTCTGAACTCTGCCACCATTGGTTCTCGAATGTTCCGCAGTATGATCATTGTTGACTTCCTTTCCCACATAAGGAAATAATGTCTGGTTAACCAGGAACCATAACTGGTGAGCCGAGTCGTAGTCCTCGTCGATCGCCACTGCTTTCTTTACCTGCCAGATAGAATAGGCTGAAGACAACGATGTTATGATGTTATGAAGCCGGTCGTATGACATCGCCAAGAATGAACGTTTTAGCGGCGAACGGAAACTGTGAACGATGCCATGGTGGCGACAACGCCAAACATTATGCGATTATGTTTCAAAAACGCCCGAACGTTTGTTTTTTTCTGGCGAATATTCGGTTTCTGCTGACATGTCTCGAAATGTAATCCGATACGGGCCGAGTCAGTAGAAGGGACGATTAGCGGATTGCTTTTGCAGAGAAGAGGAAGGTGTGCTTGGAATCCTCAGCAAAACCTTTTCTGGACACAGCCATCAAGGAGGGATTTTGGTGCAGTCGTCATTGTCGCGGATGGCTGGATAATCTTGGCCTGCGTGGGAAGGAGAGAGGGTGATGCTCTTAAACAGGTCAAAGATGAGGTCTGCGACTGCTGCAGCATTCGAAACACACTGACGAGCACTGGCTGGGGGTATATCGAATCATGTGATGAGGAGGTTCGGATGTGGATGACGCGTTGACGTTGTTAGAGCTCCAGAAGGTCAAAAGAAATAAGTCATTAAGCGGATTTCCTCTACTCTCCCTTCTTCTGCCAGGATTTCGGGGGGATTCTTGTGGGCGGGCTATGTTTTCAACATAAGCGTCCTTCCCCAAGACTTGAAATTTCTAGTGGAGTACAAGTTCACCGAATGTTTCCTCCAACTTTGGGTAATTCGACGTATTCTCGATTTCACTACACCACCAGTACGCCAAAATTCTGGCATCTCTTCGTCTTTCTAGTTATATAAAAAACCTCATACTAGTAGATTGATCAATTGGCCCTTTGACGATTGGACAGCATTGTGCATTTTTCTGGCAATTCTATACCGACTTAAATTCCGCTTGGTTATGAGGCATAAGAACTCAGTAGTAAGTCAAAGCAGCAAAACCCGCATTCATCTCAAAAACACCTCCTTAGCATCCTGGCAACTATACTGTACCTATTTATATTCGTGAACGGTACCGGGAAGGATCTGAGCCTCCTGAGCCTGGTAAACGTTCCCAAGGCGACTCGGGAGGTGTGGTCTGGACTGGTTAGCTTCGCGGTATTTGAAAAGATCCCAATATTCTTCCTTCTATGTTGCATGGATTCGAAGCTTTGACCGCCCTCTAGGACCATTCCGCCGCCCACCCAAAAGATTTGATCACCCACAGCCGGCCAAAGGATTAGTTCCTCTTGCGTATTCCGATTAAATTGATCAAGCTGCCAAAAATTATCATCAGGAAATTTGGCGTTAGCTATACCATATTTGTTTTCTTATCTTGGCGTTGCTATCACTGTCCTAGAATTATCGCCTTTCTGTGTGAAAATTCTCTGAACTCTTCTGAACAATTTGATTAGTTTTGATTAGTTTCCCTGTCCAAACGGTCAATTTCATTGATGCTGATTTTCAGGTCAGCGCATGCCGCGCCGTTGCCGCAGCGTCTGCCGGAGGAGACGCGTATCCGGGTGCAAAACGGGGTCAGCTCAGCCGTACTGTCACACGCCTTCATCCTTTCTCTGCTGATGCTTTCATTATAGCAGTTGTCCGTCAGAGAGCATCCGTGCGCTAGCGTTTTTCTTTCCATTTCATGCGTTGTTGACTCTGGTTGAACGTGCTCTTGTCGTGCTCATTCTCTCAATTCCCAGAAAATTCCCGGACAACTCGGACTTTCCATGTACAATGCTGCTCTCTCTCCGATCCGCCATCACTCGCGATTCAACCACTTTTTCGTTTGTTTTATGCCGTATTTGACGATTATGCGCTCTAGAGTGATTTTAATTTTATATTGTATTTTCATTTGTGATATACGAAAATTAGGGCGCATTTGCTCCTTCATATAAGTAATGTTCGTTTTAAATGTTTCCTCGGAACAATGAATTTGCATTCCGCTGATTCTGAACATGACCATAAATGTGAATATATTATTTCTACACACCTTCTGCTCAAGTACTATACACTACGTGAGTACTATACACCACTGCTAGAAGGGACGTACTTCAGCTCCTAGAACACAGACTAAGAGAGATCCTGGGAGGGCATACGTATATCTGCTAACAAGTTGTAAGAGCAAAGATCAGCCTAAAAAAACTGAAATATGACCACATGATCTTGCTACTAGAAAATTGAGAGCATCCTAATCTAAGACACACGGGACATGTCCAGGGAATGTGAAAATTGGGGAAGCTAACTCCTACAGGGGTTGGTCAGATGGGCCGTTGCCGATGATGTTGAAGGGGGCTCAGAAAATCTTCATTCCCATTCAATTCATGCTCAGAAACGACTACAAAGTAGTGTTGCTCTTACCAAGGGTGTGAAGCGTTGCACCTGGAGAGGGCGGCATGGTTAAGCTCCGCAGTAGGTCAATTCACGGTGCCATCCAATCGCAGAGCTCGGCTGCGCCGCCCACTTCAGGTATAACGCGCTACACCCCTTACCATCATTCCTAACGACAACATCAAGCGACATTTGGTCCGTAGTATACTCCATTTAACCGGTGGTCGGTACTGGTAGAAAGACAATGATCTGAGACGCGGTCGTTTCCAATCAATATCAACTATGCTTGATAGTGCACAACCGCACAACCTACAGTCCTTCTCAAAAAGATAGACTGATTGCGCGACTGCACCCATGTGGTGGGATCCGAACAAAGGATGCGGAGAGAGCATGCTTCAAGTGAGAGGGTCGGATAGGTCCCGCCGCGATTCTGCAGCCGCGATGCTAAGAAACCGCACGCCCAATCCGTCCATCTTTTCGACAAAGAGTGTACATTTAGTCTGTGAATGCACCAAAACCGACTCTTTCCTGAACCGTCTATACTGTACGATAGGCCATGTATCACAAACCACTGTATCACATGTCCATACGGTAAAATAGGAGGTCGTGCTAAAACAAGGGTGGCCTATCAAAACGAATGTTTATGCTGCCATGCGAACTACGTCGGTGAGAACGGGCGATCTCTTCGTATATCAATAAATTAATACATAGCGAATCTATCTTATTAACGACTAAGTAGTGTTATTAGGGTGTTAAGGTGGAAATGCGCGCTGAAGTTTCGACGTTTTCATGAATGTGTTGCCAAACGTTTTTCGCCAGACTTTTAACACATTTTGAAAGAGTAATTCATGTAGTATTTTTTCATATGCGAGTTATCGAGTATTCCTTCATTCTTTGTTTTTTAAAGAAATTTATAAGAAGACCGACCAAAATTTTAGAATTTCTGCTCCCTAATTTTATGTTGTTAAAGAGCATAAAACTGCAGCGGATCACCACTACAGATCATATATAGAATTAAGAAAATTTTTGGTTTATTAATTGGTTAAATCCATGCGACAATAAATTACTCGAAAATGGCCTCGAACTTGGGTAACTGAACCGAAATTTTGACTGAAAATCGTTTCCTCGACTTCCCTGTTCTTCACATCTAAAATTAGGAGTCGCACTTGGGATCGCCCAAGAGCCCAGACTTTGCGCTGTCAGGTGACCGCCTGGTTGCTCCGTTTAAGCCTGAAATAAATGAGAAAAATTCCAAAACTGCGACGGAACCAAATTTTGGGTAAGCCGCTATCTTAGGTCACTGCGCTGCGATATCCCAGAGGAGAGCCCTCACTCCTTTAGTGGAAGATGTCGAAGGTTCAACAATACCAATTCTGCATTGAACTTGGACTGGGGTGTTGTAGCTTTGTTTCTAAAAAATAATTTGTCCGATGCAAAAACGCGCATTTCCAACTTAACACCCTAATATTTATTCTCCCACTCGCACTAAGTGATGACTCATGCATTCAGTGACTAATTGTGACTAGTTTGGTGCCAATAAGATACTTGCGAGTACCGTTGTGGTTGTGCCACTATGGAAAGAAATTGCAGAAATACAATGAGGAAATAAATGTATAGAAAAGTTTGTAGTGGCAGCGCTACTGCTCGAACCATACAAAAATCGAGGGAGACTGCTAAGCAGTGGTGAATATAGTTGTGAATAGAGTTGTTTCTTGGCAGGAATATTCTTAGCCAATTTCTACTGTTATGTCATTGCTTAGTTGTTATCCGGCCAGTTCTTCACCTACTCAGGAGAGAGAGAGAGAAAAAAAGGAGAAAGAGAGTGAATGGGTACAAGTTTAAACTACTTGCTGAACGTCTTCAACACTATGTAAAGAAAAACTTTACGTATGTGATTGTAAACCTGCAGTTAAACTACTTTTCAGCGAATAACTTTTCACGACCTTCTAGAAATCCCAGCCGTGAACCGTTCCTGAAATAGCCGTTGAAAAACAAGTCCTTGCACTTGAGGCGGAGGATCACCAGCTCCTCACCAGCTGAGAGGGGTGGCGAGCCTACGATTAGACGAATCCCAATATTTGCAGTATGAGGCCAAATATGACGGTTGAAATGTTTTCGGAGGTTCTCCTTATTCTACAGGGACTACAAAGGCGAACTGTAGTAACCTCTTGATTCGATTAGCTGGAATAGCAGGACTGGTTCTCTCGTTGGCACGACGTAACGCATAGTTAGTCGCAATACTGTTTGCAACTGAACGTATGTCCGGGGAACCAGCGGTGATAGGATCTGCGTTTACAGGCTAATTACATATGTACTTTTAAGAATAAGGTGTGGGTCTATTTCGGCGACGATCGCGGAGTCGTTGTCAAAGGTAATCTGGACAAGGCTGGTATTTCGCCCAAACATCTACATCTAAATCATAAATGGGACTAATATGGAGACTTGTAGGTTCACTGTTGGGTCCAGCGAGGGAGTTAGCACTGTTTTCTGTGCACCACGAGACGACAGGTTGTGAATCCTTCATGTCCAGAGCAGGGGAGTATACTGTGCAGGAATGCAGAGTGGAAACTTGAAGAAAAATGTAAACTTTCTTGGAAGTTTGTAATTCTGCATGCGATAAAATTTGGAAACAATAGATCAGTCTGTGCTAGTCTCGTGCTGAGGCGAAGCAAGGAAACAAACATAAAAATAAATACAAACAAACATAAAATGCGTGAAAGCGCCTCGCCATTGTAGGGAATGAAAATAACATTTTCAATTCTCACGCTCTCAATACATGGATTGCAGGCATCTTTAGATATGATTCCAACGTTCCGATCCCCACATCTTTAAGATTACAGACCTAAAAAAGTGGATAAGTGAAGAGGGAGACACCTCCCGCGTAACATCTTGTTATGAAGCAGCAAATTGGTA
This sequence comes from Ancylostoma ceylanicum, assembly GCA_000688135.1. NCBI lineage: Eukaryota > Metazoa > Nematoda > Chromadorea > Rhabditida > Ancylostomatidae > Ancylostoma > Ancylostoma ceylanicum. The sequence goes on along the minus strand of JARK01000164.1, from coordinate 45,881 downwards.
GCATCCGTGAACCATTTTACGAAGAATCCTGGGATAATTGACCACTTCATCAGTAGTTCTCAGATAAAAAAAAACTCGTGCTAAAATCTTGGTGACGAAATTTTTCGTTGTTGCCGCCTCTAAGGTTGGCCTATTCTGCTTATGTGACGCGAAAATAAAAATAATTCCACATCCAAAGTGAAACAGACGAGACCAAAAGCTAGTAAGAGGTAGTAGACCCCTTTTTTAGTGTTCACGGAAGTTCCTTGAGCAATGCTGTCAACAAAAATGCTTCCATTTCACTTCACTGACTAACCTGTTACCTGTTTTTTGAGTTTTCGTGTTTGGGTTTTCCTGCGCGCGATCACAATGAGAACATCTACGCCGACAATTTTGTTCAGAGATGTATTTCTCTGCAAATTTCGAACTGAACATTTTGTGTAAGATGTAAAGCTATCAAACTAAGTGTGCACGAGCTTCGTGAGCGCAGCGAATTCTGAGCGACTGTGTCCTGCATTTGATGAAAAATGTTCCAGTGACAGCTGTTTCCATGATCGTGCTGCATGGATTAGTAATAAGTTGCAAGTTCATTGCTTAAACGCAGGTCTATCGCTGACAATGTTTCCAGGGATTTCTACAGAGAGCAAGGCGTTAGTTTGCATTAAATAAATGCTGTGAGAGAATGTTCACCCAGAAAATGTTGCTTAACAACAGCGCAAATTGGAGCAGATTACTTGCATCTGAGTTTTTTTTGGACCTGACTGAAAAATATGAGGATCTCATTGGAAAGTATGAGATCTTCCAAAAATAATATCCAAAAAGAAGAGCGGGCGATATCGACTTCCGCTCGCGTTCTCCACATGAGAACTTGAAAGCCCATGTAAGACTGCAAATTGAAATGTACGGGCACGAGGCCCAGCAAATGGTTTTCAGCTGGGCGTAAGAGCACCTCCATTTTAAACGCGGTCAAAATCGTTCAACTGCATGCGTATGGGAGGATTCGAACAATGGAACCGTTGCGAATTTCTTCGTAACCGCAAATCATCGCCGGGAGCCATGCCCTCACTGTTCCACTCTAACGCTGCGATCAGACCCTGCACATGCGGTATGTCAAGCAATTTAATGTTTTCTTAGGGGTGATCGTACAGTCACGAACACGAGAAACACAGAAACACATGTGACGTGTTTTACTCAAGTAAACCTTGAAAAATGATCCGTTTAATGCTAGAACGGTGTGGATTTCTCAATAATCCCGGTCGATCTTCACGAATCCACGATCAGCGATATTGATGCGTGTAATACATTTTGTGCTTTTTCGTTTTATGGAATGGTTTTTGCTTTGCTTTTTTGTGGTCATGGCTTCATCGCTCATAATTATACTTCAGAACCCATTCATTTTCATGAGCGCTTCTGTATGGTGTGAAATCCAGTGGTTTTGCTGCAATAAGTGTGAGTATTCAGAAATGTCGATGCTGTACGCTGTTAGAGAGCGCCGTCGCCCGAACGTTAAATATGTCAGAGTCGACCCTCGGGGGAGTCTGTCGGCAAATCAAGCGTTAGTGCGGCTGCGGTACCGCTTCAGCGATGCCTAGCTGGACTGGATCACAGAGAAGTGGGCCTCGATGTTGGGAGACGATCTTCTGGAGCCTTGGGCAATATATAAACGGCTACAGATAAAACTAGCATACGCAAAAAACAAACCAACCAGAAATATTACTGTTGTGCGTTAGATTGCCATGGGAATTAGGTACTTATTTACCATTTCCCACCAAGTAGTCGTTGACGACACGTTAGGATGCAGCCAGAAGACTGTTTCCAACATCGTGGCCAGAGTCATCGAGGCCCTCAACAAACCCCATCTCGTGAGGCGGTTCATTGTGTTCAAACCACAGTGTCCGGAATGGTGCAGGAGAAGAGCTAATGAGTTCGCGCGAATAGGAAAGTTCAGTAGTGAGTGCTTGAATTTGACCTTAACCGATACTGCTCAATAGGTTCACAGCAAATCTATTCATTCTCAAGCAAGTTGATGCACATCTTGCTGGGAAATTCGAAATTGTCGATTTTATCGATTTTTCAAATTTCGGCTCAAAATCGACAATTTCCTGTTCAGCGAGGTCTGCCGACGACGTCGACACGCGCGCAACACGAAGTCAGCTGGAAATTCGAAATTATCGATCTTTGGTCCTTTTTAGATTTGGTTGGATGCATTAACGGCACACTTATTCAAATGCACATCCCTTCAGTAGACGGATTTCAAGATATGAGCAGGAAGAGTTACCCATGTCTCAATGTCTGCATCATTTCGGACGTTGTCGGGCGTATACTCTATGTAAACGCGGCATTCCCTGTGTCCGTACACGACTCTTATGTATGGAACAACTCTGCAGACTGAAAAGAAGATTCTGTATATTGAATGAACTGAGGCTGTCACCCGATGCAGCTGTGAAGGCTAATATAGCCTGTGCAGTTCTGTCGTTCTGCATCAATGCAGCGAACATGCGTGTGTTGGGAAGACGTAGGGCACTAATGCTCCATTTTCTGGGTGATGTTGTAGATATTAGAAGCTATGTCGTGGAAAGGATGAAACTAACCTGAATAACTTTGTTACGCTGACCTTATCTAATAATCTTACTATTTTTGTTCAATTTGGGTGTCGTAACAACTTATCTTTTTGCCTGTCATTACAGTAACATTTAACAATAACATCGACATTAGAATATTAGCAATAATAATTCGACAATAATAATTAATATCAACTACTTCAAGCAAGAACAAAAAAATCAATCATAATAAAACAATAACGACGAACACTAACTGCTTCACTCTGCAGCCAAAGTAACTAACTTATAACACTGTAACTTGTTGAACTCCCCTCAATGTTGGGGACCCCGGTTTCACGTGGTCCACTGGAGTCGGTGTTGTTGTTGTTGTTGTTTTGTTGTTGTCGCTCTTCAAGCCAGTGTTCGTCCGGAGATAATATATTAGTTCGCAACTAATCACCACGATAGCAAGTAGTACCTCTAGAAATTTGGTGAAAACCTCAGTGACGTTTCGGATCATTGTGATCGTTTCACGCAAGGCTGCCGTCTGCACGGCAGCCTGCCGTGCCCATGCATCAAAACATTTTGTTTGATACTAAAAAAATGTTGCAGAAAGTCATTGTGTTGAGGCCACTAGGACCAATTCCATATCGTTTGGATTTAACACATACCTTTATTCGCTGTGCCTCCATTCTCCTAAGCTGCACCGCTGAAACATTGTGGCTTTTGTGGCAATTCGAAGTCCTCTGTTGAGCGACCGCTTAAAATCTCTTCATCAGTATTCTGAAAATAAGTTATTCATTTGAATCTAAGCAATCAACTGGCAAGTGAACCACACACTTACATGTTCATCATCAACATTTGATTCATGGTCGTCACAGTCATCGACATCTAACACTTGAAAGAGAAGTTATGTTATTCAACGAGAACAATTTTTCACAGTAAATTTATCAGTATTTCTAGACCCAGAATAAAAAAAAATAATCGTGGATCATCAAGTCTTCATCATTTAATTCCAACTGACGCGTGAATCCATGCTCCTTATCAGGAGATACTCCACCCCCGGTTTTAGTCCGGTACCTAAATAATGGCCATAGTATTCATTCGAATTTGAGGACTGAAGGCGTAGAAGCTCCTTACTTTCCTGCCTCCCCAACGAAAGCACCCCTTTTTTGCGATTATTGAAATGTGTTTGTATTTGCAATGCAGTGAGTCGTACTCTGAATCGTGCGTATATCCTGTCAGAAACCTTCTCCCATAGTTCTTTTCGCAGGTAGTTCGACTGCATCATTCTCGCATTGACTCCTTGTATCAAAAGTTTTTCATCATCCATTACCGCCCTTACAATAAAATCTTAGACACGTGGATCGATCAGTGAAGCTCTCTTCATCATCCTCGAAATGGACACAACAAAACCTAGACAAAAACTTGGGTGTCTTGTAGAAGCGCAATAGAAGAAGAGAAGCTTACCTAATATCAGGTAGCAATGAATGATGCAATCGTTCACGGCGCATTGCAAAATTATGTCGAGCACAGGAACAGGAATGCTTCGTTTTGATTTTGATCCGGGAAAGATCTCGTGGTGCAGCCTGGGCGTCCTTCGTAGAATGGGTGATTGTACTGAGGTGGACGAGTTATCCTAGCATTCGTAATAGCCAAGCCGCGTCGCATGAGCGTAATCCGGGTGGCAGTAGGGCGCCTCTGATCCAGCCTGTGTATAGTGTCACCTGAAAAATCGCGCCATACGAACGCCGCCAAGCGGTGCGCTCGCACGTCAACCCTAGATATACACACCATAAGCAGGCGAGCGAGCTTGGTAACAATGGGTGTACAGTGCGTATCAAAGTATTGGGACACTCTATTTTATACACGTAAAGAGATTCGCGTCATTCTTATTGGTCTGGTTTTTGTTCACACGTTTAGCGATTCAAGAAACACTTTTACACTTCGTTTGAGTCAACAAGATCAACTTTCAGAATTTTTATAATTTTTTGAAGAAAGAATGTCGGAAGCTCCTTGCATTAGAAGTAAAGAGATACTTGCTGTTGAGTGATCGTTTTGCTCGGGAAAAATTAGCGTAGGGTGGATTGATAATCCTTCGTTTACTGCAACTTCAAACATCCTGCTATCCGCGATGTAAAAGTTTTCGCTGGTTAAGCTCCTACTGGCTCCAAACACCGAGATTGACTTTTCTTGAGTTCCTCTACGGAGATGTCCTGATTGATTTGAGCTCAGACCCGCCTAGAAATAACCAATAAGGATCTCCACAGTTCTGGCACAACTCGCTGAGCTACATTCGGCATGACCCAAAAGGAAAGAGTTGCCTACGCTATGATCGTAGCTGCGTCCGTAACCGTGAAATCATCGTACCAAGAGTTTGTTCCTAAATATGTGCCGCCTTCTTCATCTAATGCATTTCTCCTTGTTGGAAAAAGGTTATTCGGATGTCTCGTATAGCTTAGAGCTGCATCCGGGTCTTTATGCAAGAAGGAAGCCTCATCTTGGAGAAGGAACTTAGGAAGTGATGGCTGCAGAAATTGAGATGCCACAATGAGCATGACGTTCGCATTCCTTTGCCTTTCGGTCACACAAAATGTGGCTAAACAAGCTCTAGCAGAACACTGGCAATGCCGTATAACTACTACTGGAACGACGTCGTCGGCGAAACTTCATTCTCACGCCAAAAAAAAACCGTCATCTTTGTGAATCAGACCGCATGACGATGGCTAAGTCCTCAGAAGCTCCACGATTTGGGGCAGCAACCGTGCTTCTGAGAACTGATTCCAATGCGAAATGGTCATCGAAAATGCCGCTGTGGGACTGTGGGTGATTGAAGCAAATGGAGAGTAACCTTGCCAGTAATAATTTCTGCTGTATGGCAAACAGGACGCCTTAAGTGCCAATAAACAAAACATTTACCATGTGGTTACCAATACACCTTTTTCTGATTTTTCCTGACCAAAGAATCGATGCAACATCAAGTGCCCCTATACTTTTGATACAAGGATTTATGATTTTCTCTCTTCAATAAATTGTAGAAATTCTGGAAGTCGATCTTGTTGACTGAAACTAGGTGTTTAAGGGTTTCTTTCGCTGAATCGAGTGGACAAAAAACCAAACCGATTAGAACAATGCGAATCTCGTTACGTATAAAAATTGGAGTGTCCCTACACTTTCGATACACACTGTATTCTCTACGCGCAATCGGTAGAAAGCGTTTGAACGCGCGGAGCCTGGGGCGCGTGCGCGGCGCGTCCCGCTTATAACAGCGGTCCGGCTTCGTCGCTCAGCTGTTCAAGGACGCCGTTCGTCAAGATTATGTTCAGGTAAATGTTTTAAGCGGCTACCTAACACAAGCAGCTCTCCACAGGAAAACAAATCTATATATAAAACATAGCAACGCTTACGACAACTTCTTCAAAAATCTGGGCGCGCGCGTGGGAGCCAAATTCAAACGGTGGGAGCGCATCTTTGAACACGATGTGGTGAGGGAAGGGGTTTGGGCAACATGGGAGACCATGCAAAGCCTGTGGGGATCTCGGATATTCCTCGCAGGATGTTATCGATTTGGATATCGATTTATTGACTGATTTCATCGGTTTTTCTCACTTTAGCCCCATTCCATACTGGAACGTGCCCACTGGGGAAATCCATCTCGCTGATCACGGATCTGAAGGCGATTTTGAGCCACAAGTTCATTGGTTTATTGATTTCATCGATTTCTTGCGAGTTCGCTTGGGACGAGGCTGAAGCATGCTTGCATGAGTTATCCACAACGCTGATTGTGAGGACCATTTTTTCCGTGTGTTTTGTTTCGGCATGATAAAAGGTGCTCGTAAGGGTTAATGTTCTCCAGTCACACCTATTACTTGAGCCCTAAGGGCAGTTTGTGCCAATTGGTGTGCACCTCAACAATTCTCATGTCCATAATTTTGAGCATCAAACTTACACCGCAAGTGATTTCACACGCCTATGTATGTTGACACTCAGCAACTAGTAAAAACACAAAAAAAACAAGGGAAATACCGTTTTCAGGCATGCGCGGGCGAAAGGTACAAAAAACACGGCGTGGGGAGGGGGCGTCCGATCAATATCGGTTAGCCGCAGGCCTCTTCATCACAACAACATTTCAAACAATAAAGACAGCCGCATAAAAACGCTACCTGAGCCCAATTCTGATGAATGGCGTCCTCGAACAGCTGAGCAAGGACGCTAGACCTGATTTTTTTTGCGCGGATTGAGAGCGATCACCTCTTTCTATTCGGCTTCAATCGCGAACCAAATGCTCCTCAAGCGGATAGAGACATTAGCAGCGTCTTAAGAGAGGGCTTCACGGCTGAAAGACAGATAAGAGGCAGACATCCGAATAACCTTTTATAAAAAGTATAGGGACACTTGCTGTTGAATGAACGTTTTGCTCGGGAAAAATTAGCGTAGGGTGGGTTGATAATCCTTCGTTTACTGCCACTTCAAACATCCTGCTATCTGCGATGTAGAAGTCTTTGCTGGCGAGACTGAGCTCATAGCGTAGGGTGGATTGATAACGAACAATCACTTCACAAAAATCTCGGATTCCACATCCGTTTCAGAAAGGTGAATTTTGGTCTGGAGGATGCAATGTTTCCGAATAAGCACTTTGTAGAACACTGAGGCAATGTTCTGCAGGGTTTGCTAATGATGTGAAGAAGGATCACGAAGGATGGTAAATCTCAAAAACATCAGTGTTCAAGTGATTTACTCCGTGAAAGAAACATTCAAGAAACTCATATGGGAGCAGTCCTCTACAATGAGGCCGTGCCTCTTCTCTGCGCAAACTTCGTCAAAAAGGGTAATGGAGATGCTAGGATGAAAGGCATTTCTAGTGCTGACAAGTTTATGCCTGAGACACTCCACATGCACATACTCTATTTTTCGGACATAACCAATTCATTACGCAGCTCATTGTGTACTGTTTGTTTCACAATTTTTGCGTATAGGACGAGGTCCATGATGAGGTAAGTACGACCACGTCAGCATATTCCGCATCATCTTCGATGTGGGCTAATCAATGCAACGGGGCAGAACCTATAGATAGTAGCTCATCTTGGTCCTAGTTCAGTACGCAAGATTAAAGGCAGCACTCTCTATAATTTTCGCCTCTGGAGCTTTTACTTTTTCTTGGCTAACTGAGTCCACTGATTCCAGATATCATCTTGATCACCTTGACCACCTTTACTCCCGTTCATCGTCGGGTATACCGAGCAGGCGCCAGCAATCCTTCCACTTGTCCCTCTCACGTGCCAAGGTAGCCCAATGCGTTCTGTCCGTTCGAGAGACACGAAGAGCATCATATCGTTTTTTAAAGGACTTCGTGAAGAAGTCTGACCATGGTCAGATTCCAGATATAGTGTTAAAAATTAACGAATGTTGCAAAATGTCAAGTTTTGAAATTGTCTAATTCGAGCGGATGACAAAAATTACAGATAGTACACAAACTAATAGTGCTAACAGGTCTGACAAATGCTACCGGTCCCATCCGACTGAACCAATAATAATGATTATTGTGCTCGCTGTTTTCCGTACTTTCGTACCACGGTGGGGCGCACCATTTTTAGGAATGCGGCATGCCAATCGTACGAAAATAAGGGGGAGGTACACCAAAGGCTACTTGCGGGCCAACATGGGCTATTTGGGAAACTGTTGAGGGTAAATCTGAGAACTTGATCGGTGAAACCGAGGATTTTTATAGGAAAGAAGTGAACTTGCGTGGGAAAACCGAGGAGTTGATCCAGCATTTGCACAAAGTCCGGAACTGATATTATCCAGCTAAAATTGATAACGGACTGGAGTCGAGCAGAAATGGAGTGGCGGTCGCGGTGAGTGATTGCTTGAAGGTCAACGTTACGACTATAACGAAAGTAAGCGGCAGGATCATGACAGTCAGAATTAGCAACGAACAAGTGATATGCACAGTAGTCTCGGCTTATGCCCCGCGGACCGGTTGTGCTGAGAATGTCAAATATGAGTTCTATGATCAGCTCGAGAACTCCATCAGAAGCATATCAGAAAAAAGACTAAAGTGCTAAATAGTTGGCGTGGAGTTCAATGGACATGTAGGATAAAATAGAAGTGGATTAGAGGGAGTCCATAGAAAAAAGGCATTGACATAAGGAACTTCGATGGAGAGAGGCTGATCGATTTGGTAGAAGTGCACAATCTAGCAATGACTAGTATCCTCTTCGCGCACAGACTTGTTTTAACCTTTTCCTTTAGTCGAATCCCCTCAGATTTTGCCTATAGGGGTTACTTCACACATTGATTACCAACATGAAATCCATTTTGTACCGTAACACATGTAATGTCCACACATACAGTACGCGTACTGTAGATACTGAAGATGTGTTTTACCCCTGAATCTACTCTGATAACTGGGCAAGGCAAACGCAGCAGAACCTGCTGAGCCACGCCCAGAAGTGGAGGCAGACATTGCTGCATGATCAAAAATTGCTGCGTTCCTAGTTTTGAGAGCAGCAAACCCTGTGTTTCGGCTGCGTTAAGGGGGCAGCTTGCTGCCAGGTCAACCACGGTTCCGTTGAACCTGCGTTCATCCCCCTCATTGTCACGTGATGTCCCGCCCCCTGGGAGGTGTATATGAGCCGGTCGTTGAGCGTCAGAGCTCAGTCGTGTCTCCGCTCCGGCGGAGACTAGGCAAGCTCTGCGGGGCTTGTCTGGCCGGCTGAGGCCCGGATTAAACCGTGGCCCGGTGCAACAATTGGCCAGACGAGATGCTGGGCTGCGGACGCGTGCGGATGCGGAAGTCCGCCTGCGTCCATCGAGCGCTGCAGCTG
>JARK01000164.1:0-20279 GCA_000688135.1 Ancylostoma ceylanicum | reverse complement strand
CCCCCCCATGTCTGGCCAAATTTCGATTCCCCCCCCCCCCCCCCCCACCCTCTCAGATGAGAAAAAAATGAAAATAACGTAGTTTTTCCTAGTTGAAATTTAGTATTAAAATTTTATCTCATACCTGGACTAAAATTTGAATTAGTCGATATAGAAATTGATATTTTCACTTTGTTTAGTTTGAACACATTTTGCACGTGGTTTTCACACTTAGTTTAGGCGGAATGGTGGCATCATCGCATGAGTGTGCCGGGCTACCTCAGACTGCTACTGTACCTATACTTCTGGTTTTCCGTAGCAGATCCTGCTAATATTTTCTTCTCGAAGCACAATGTGAAGCTGTAGGAAACAACTGCATAAAAATGATTCTATGATTCTTCGATGATAATAAAAGTTTATATATAGTTTATTGTGGTTTTGTTACTCTACAAATTGGAGAAGGATTCTCGGAGTCGAACGTGAGTAGCCTCTAGCAACTTCAACTGCCAAATTCAACCGCAGCAGATGGCTGTGTTCGCGGATTCTCCTTTGCCGGTAAATGCACCATATTTTCAAAAAAAAACACTTACTTAAAAACATAGAAGCTGTTTTTCAAGGAAAAAAATTAATTTTAGATGGAGATGTCCACAAAATTTGCCAAGTTTTGAAACTCACAAGAACTTCGACGGCGAAGCCTAATAATGCGACCGCTGTGATTATAATTTCGATCCACAAATAAACAACTGTCGTCTGCAGTGTACAGGGAGTTCTAGCAGAAGTTATTCCATGGAGCCGGTGTCCGGATTTAGGCATTGAAAATCGTGGCTGAACATCTCAACTGAAAATTAAATATAATGAACCAAATTATAAAGCTTCAATTCTGAAGTGAAGAAGAGGTAAGAGGAGACAATTAGGCGGTAATCGAATACAGAAGCAAGTGTTCCAAGACTTGGAGGCCGCGTTGATCCTATGTAAATGATGATTGCAACACCTTTTATGATGAAATGAGGATGTTGACCTCTCCGCCCTCATGCCTATCCAGAAGGCACGTTGGCGTGCGTGGGCTAGTTGCGAAAATGTCGCAAACAGCCACTACGCAGGATATAGCTTAGATGCATAGGTAAACTGGAAACAGGCGTCATTTCAGAAAGTGGTAGCGTTTATATACAGCAGAGCAATTCCTCACCTGAAAACAACGAAAAAATCTGACCAGAAACTGTTAAACAGATCAGTGGTAGTATTTTCACCCGGCAGAAAATAAATAATATACTGAAGCAAGTACAAGGGGTTGATCTTCACCTGTCCAGTCACTCTTGCGGAATGAAATAATCATGTAGAATAGCCCGTCGCTTCCATCCGGACGTTTATAAAAAACAACAACGGCAAACAAGTCAAAAATAGAATTTTCAATAGCTAGAACACAAGTATCAAGTTGAGGCAGGTGCTGGGGTTCGATCTTCACCGGCATCATCATTTTTGGAACATGAAATTATGTATATACAATAATCTGTTCCTCTCATGCGGATGTATCTGACACTGAACAGGAAATTAGCGCATGTTCCATCTGCTAGAACATGCGGACATTGCTAAGCCAGGAGGTTGGTTCTCCGCCGACGTCATAACTTTTACAGAACGATATCCTGCATGGATCTACACATACATCAATTTCTGAGTGTGTACGCATTTATGGTTAGGTCATATTAGAACTTCTGGGTTGAGAAAACAGGCAATAATGATGAAGAGTGAAAAAAAAAAACTTCAAGTAAGGAGAGTTGAATGCAGCTTTTGCATTGTTTTGATAGAGATCGAAAAGCTCTTCGAAATTTTATGCGGCCTCGTTTTTTCACTCAGACTCACATGAATTAGTTTTAGAGTTGAAGAACCATAGTGTTTCACCACTATGGACACATGTTCTCATCAGAACTTGAATCGCATAGAAATTTGACAGAAACTGGAGACGTTTTCCTAACGATCTAATATAGAAGGTTTCGCGCTTTCTTCCGCATTGTTCCGTAGTGTGGAAAGACTCATACACGGTGGGAAATGAGGCGACAAACTCCCTAAAAATTCGGCATTTTGTATTTTTTGAGCGCTTTAGGTGTTGTTCCAATGAAGGCCATAGCAGAATTTCAAAAGGCTGCTGAGATGTGAACTGATAAGAATTTCCATCAGTAGTACCACTCTAAAAATAAGCTTCTATTCGCCACCATATTCAGGTTGCGGCACATCGTCCAAGAGTACACATCGTTACACTGCGCCCGTGCAATCTAGCAATTTAATCCAGGAATGGAAATCCGATACGTCAGCAGACAAATTACCACATTCAATCTTTTTGCGTGTTTTCCCTTTTACATAAATTGCTCGTTGAAGATTAAGCTGGTTTCGCTGTTTTGCCTGATTCGACGAAGTTATTTTACTAGGCATTCCAGATAAAATTGCATTACCAGTCACCGAGCTCGGTGAGGAAAAAACTTATTATGTACCTAAAACTGTAACAATATGTATATGCAGCTGGGGCAAATCCTCGACTATGTTGTCATATGCGTCGTAGTTGTTTCCTCTCGAGAATCATATTTGCCTGCTTGTTTTATATTGTGTTTCTGTTTCATACTTCTCTTCATTCCCGTATTTGCGTTGGTCTGCGATCTCTCTGCATAACACAATATTTATGTACAATCAACACTCAATATTTATAGGTGGAGAAACACATTTCATGTGACGTCACTGCTAGCAGCTACTGTCGGCGCTGGAGAATTGGCCGTGAAAGGAGATCAGCTGAGGACTCGGAGAGCTGTAGTTAAGGCTAGCGCCACAATCTAGTGAGGGAAAGCGGTTTCGTGTGTACAGAAGACGTCGATTGCCTTTGAGGAAGCGAAAGAAGGAGGGAGGGTCCTAAGAGAGGTCTGCGGAGTGTTGACCGCTCCCAGGAGTTTCTCCTGAGGGATGTCGCCGCCCGTTTCGATGATGGCCGTACGAACACGTCAGCCTGTCCTTCACTCGAATCTGAAAAACGTCCTCTTCACAAAATGGAAGGCAGCTGCATTCCTTAGGAACTCACCCTCGTCACTTAGTCCCGCGGGGAAGTCCTCCCATAATGTGTCTTCCTCAGAAGGGAAAAGATAAACGGTTTCGGAAGGGTCCATTTCAAGCTCGCTCTCGTAGTCTCTCCGCTTGAGTGGCGGCTCCCTCAGAGGCACTCTGTCCCTGAGCTGAGAACTCGTCGAAGGGTACACATACGAATCCCTCTTGTCCCCTCTCTTCAATGGCGGCTCCCTGATCAATTGAGGGATCGATAGAGGATCAATGCGTTTCAAAGGCGGCTCCCTGATCAGACGGGGAATCGCCAGAGGATCAGCACCTAAACAAATGGTGTTGTGTTCGAAAATTGTGAGTCATGTCTAAACGGATGCTAAGCCTACTTCTCTTTATTAGCGGCGGTTCCAGAACAACCCTCTTCGAGCTCTCTTCCGACGTTGGGTACTCGTTTGGATCTTCAAGTGTTTGCCGACCTAGAAGCAGATTTGTGATCTATAGTGGTAGAAAGAAGTTCTCTAATGTCATGTATGAATAAAAAGGGTAAAGAAGATGGACGTTGTCAATCAATTCGTGGGATGCGCCAGGCACTCGACTTCATCCGAGTATGATAGAGGCATTGAATGAGTATTTGCCCCAATGTATGCATAATTGAGTTTACCTCTGGTAAAAGTGTCAACACACCCATCAAACAGGCACCCATCAACACCTTTACCTTAACGTGACGTTCTCTATGCTCAGCTGCTACCCAAGGCATGGGTTTAAGACCCTCCTATTAGGTTGTTACATAAGTTTCCGCTGTTTTTGAAGAATGATCTTTGAACGCTGTAGTAGGTGTCGGTCCAAAACAATATGTTATGTGTTGTGTACTGTTTTAAAGCTTATTTCCTCGCAAATGTTATAGTAAGTACCACAAATATTTCTAACTCACAACCAAGTGGTTGTGGACTTCAGAATGAGTGCCTCAAGATCGGAAATTCGCGTCAGACTCTTTCACCAGTTGGACCATAATGCAGGGTAAGCGAGCCGAAGCATATGCAAGGCGTTGGGCAATGGAGCTGTGAGTGAGACTACGGCAAGGACTTGGTTCTTGTTTTTTTTTTTGATTCGACTGACAGCCTGCTGACTTCTATCGCAGAGGAATTGAACTGTTGCTGGAAAAGTGGCAGAAGACCATCGACAGCCGTGGTGCATATTTCGACTGATGCCGGTTGTTGTTTGATTTTTAATAATTTTTCGTTGGAATTTTTCAAACAGCGGAAACTAATGTAACAACCTAATAGTAATGCATCCGGATCGAGGGCCCATGTGCATCAATGAGAATACTCTTGAGAAAAGTGATATAGAACTCAGATTTACTCGGTATCTGGCATCCATCAACAGTTTTTATTTATTTACCCATTCGTGACATTGTCTACACCTAGATGACATCCATGGGTAATTATAATACATATACTCAAGGTAAAAGAACACTAATTCTTCCAATAATGCATCCGGGACATTATTGGAAGAATTAGTGCATACATTACCACAATTTCGAGCATCTCGATGACTCACCTTAATTACTCAGGCACTTTCCCCGGGGTGGGTTGCCCGACAGCAATCCTGAGGTACCGGGCAGGCCCCGACCTTCTCTTATCAGGTGCCGGTCAGGCCCCGACTTTTCTTCTCCGGCACCGCGCACGCCCCGGCTCATAGCTTGAATGAAGCACACTTATTACCGGGCAAGCCGCGGAAAGAGACCGACCGCATACCTTACACCAGGAAGACCGCGTAAAATGCTTCGGCCAACCCAGTGAAAGTGCTTCAATAGGTGGTCGATCGGCCCACTGACTTTCTGAATCGTGATCAGGGATGTGCGTAACAAAAAAAAATTGAATTTTGTAAATAGTAAATCGTGAATTTTCCAAGAGACGAGTTGCAGTGTCTCCATTCGAGAGCTACCGACTTGATAAATTTCATCCCCTATATTCGCTGAGGGCGCGTGTGGCGCAGGGGTAAGAGGCTCAATGCACACGATCGATGGTTCGATCGCGCCCGTGGCCAACTAAGCCATCCATCCTCTCCGGGGTCGTAAATTGGTACCAGAGGAGTCTGGGAGGATGAAGCCACTGATTTGATTCATCGGATGCCCCCCGCAAGTCACTGTATAGGGCACATACGCATTCAACGCCTCTACGATGTTCAGATGAAGTCGAATGCGTGGTGCATCTCTCGTGACGGGATTGATAAAGGCCGACCACTTTATCCTTCATCCTTTTTATATTTGGTAGCTGTAATGGAAAGACGTACTTGTGAGCGTAGAGCTCAGATGTGAGTGTCCGATGAATGATGCCCCGCTCGAAATGCATAGAACCGCAGACAGAACTGCAAAGTACATCTGAAAAATAGACATTAGCAGGCAACTAGGGGAGCTTGCAACAGACGATTCATCACCGACGACGACATTCAGATGGACGACCGGTAAGGTGGGGAATGGAGATTGATTCGTGTGAACGCCAGCATGACGCAAAGAGTCACGTCAGTTGTCAGTTGAGGAAAAAAGATAGGGAATTGATTCAGTCGAGCTATAGATGGAAGTAGACGTGCTTTTACAGACAGTGGTGTAATAAGATTTAAGGCGTAATCAGACACTAGTTGGCAAAACAACATCAAGCATTGAGGTATTAGGTTGTCCATGAATAATGACCGTTTTAAGCTCTACAATTTAAGATGCATAACTCAGATCAAATACCAGCAATTTCATTGAAATTTCATTGAAACAGCAACCATTTGCAAAATGGTTGGGATAGTAACTTAATGACGAAATTGCAAGTATGTAGAAGGAAATCGGAATCATGGGAGAACCAAATTTGGGGAAGAGCAATTTCCAATGGAACCTGCTCCGTATGTTTTCTAGAACCGGCATATACTCGCTTGAAAAAGCTATATATGTACGTTCACCAAATCCTCGGCCTCTTTCAAAAGGATAATGACTTACGCGATTATATGATTTCTGATCTTGTGGTCATGTTTTGCCTGAACGTTGTTATGGATAAGCTTTTAAAGCCTGTCTTATTACAGCGTGTCGAGTAAATAAATAAATATAATAAACAAGATAGGAGCTGTTCTGTTGCCTGAACGAAGCAGTGACCGAAGTATTTCATTTTTCGGGTGGGTTCCTGAATTGTCAGTTGAACTGAGGGAATTCAAAATTCCTAACTTCATAGGCCCCTTATTGGTCGGATTTTGTTTAATGCATGGCTTCTGTTAGGTCTTGATTAACCGCTTTGCTGTTGGTTTAGATAGTTCTGCAAATGTTTGGTTTCCATTATCCTAACATGAGCACACCTGGAGCGCATTGTATAAATAAATAATAAATAAATAAATAAATAAATATTAAATAAATATTAAATAAATAAATATGTAAATAAATAAATAAATAGATAATAAATAAATAAATAAATAAATTTGAATTCTATAACATGCTCTGCCGGAAACATTCGCAAAACGATGTATTTTGGACTAGCTTCCTACTAGAAATTTTTCGAAAATTCTGGAATTTTGTCAGACTCGGATAATTTCGCGGTCCCTTTCGTCTTTTCGGAGCTAAGTCCTTCCTACCTCTCAACCCGAGCGAAAGAGTTGTGGATTCGAGAGTGTATATCTCCTTACAAACGGCCAGACCTTTCAAGTATCCTTTCTCAACCCAACTTCGTAGCACAGTCCTGGCGCTAAGCTACCAAATAGAATTATGTACCTATCATCTTCATGACTTGACAAGGTCAACAGAAACGTTTCCGTGGCTATTTAGTTGCACATCGGGTAACCATTCTTGTAATTAAACAAATGAATAGTCCATTAAAATGTTTTTTCTTGAAGAAATCGTTGCGGTGCTTACAAAAGGAAGGCATGAATACTGAAGAACGAACAGTGAGTGACGTTGCGACGTCGCCGCTCACCATGCGTCCGCTCGTAACTGAGCTTAATCTGCAAATGTTTTTGAAAATTTCCATAACTGGGCAGAGAATGTCAAGCACTCTCGGAATGTGTATCCCATTAATGTGCTGGTCTCAACAGAAACGAGTTGCACATTGGGCAAAAACTATCTGACAATCGGTGATTATCGCCTTTGGGCACGTTTAAAGTCAGAAGATGGAGGAGAAATCTATCTATGCCTTTTCTATTGAATTCAAGCCTGAAGAGTATCTTTACTTATGTACTTGCATTCAGACGACAAACACAACATTGAAGCGAAGCTTAGAAAACGTCGCTCAAATTGGAGCTCCTGTAAAAACCTTTGGAAACTATGTATAGAATCGGGATTTTTCTTTAGTGTACTTCTCTACAGTATCAACGTAGCACTTACATTTTTTGCGAGCTTTACGCGATTTAATTAATAGCTTAGCTTTTGTTCTTTGTTGTTTTTTAATGATTACATCAATAATTTAATTAACTAATTAATTAGTCAACTAAATAAATAAATAACCTTTTTGCTCGATTTATGCGAAAATCATGTTTTAGCTTGTTGTTAGAAATCCACTATAAAATCAATCAAAAGCAAAAACAAGAAAGAAATGTTATGAGCTTTCCAATACAAAAAAATTCATTTTCCATACTGTTTGAAAACTCCTGGGTATGTAGCTTCGGAGATCGTGAAGTTATGTATGCTCTTTCCACTCGCTGCTTGGTTGCGGTCATTATTTCCGAGACGATACAGTAGAACAACGAAATGTAGACTAGACGGAATAGAAGCAAGAAATGAGCTGGAGTAGATGAAGAAAAGAAAAAAAATTCAAGAACGGAGAGCATTGTTGTCAATCCAAGAGTACACAGAGGTCATCATGGTGGTGGGAACATCGCGCTGACTTTTTCTGTTGTTGTTTTCGTAGGAAAGCAGTAGAATGTAACATCTGTTCATCTTACAGAAGTTATGGTTATGGAAGTTAGTTATGGAATAAATAAATAAAAAATGGTGAGAAGTGGTGAATTTTTAACAATGAGAAGTACATAAGCACCTTCGCGGAAGTTACAGAGTTGCTAGTGGACCTTTTCAAGTAGACTTCAACGCTCAAAATAGAACAATTTCACGTGAAATTGCCCAGAAGACATAAATAGACACAATTGCCACGATTCAAGAGCAGTGGAACGTAGTGCAATTACACAATTTTCGTTGAGGTGGAAAATTCATATCCAGTAGCTCGCCAGACCCATACTTCCTACCAGGAAGAAGAATGTTTTGGGGGTTCTTCCGCAAAAGTATTTTATAAAAGGGTGCGATATCGGAGTGCTGGATCATACATGGGACTTTCAAGTAGAATCCAAGTAGGCTGTGCCTTGGAGTAGCGGTTTAGGTATAGTCCATTCAGCCGCGCTTCAAAAAGTGCTCGATGATGCTATAACTCGTGAAAGGTGGGCGAGCACCAGCGTTGACGTCGTTTCCGGTTTCGAAGCCAGGCCCCATTCTGCAACTCGACTAAAATTAGCCGATTCTGCTTAATCACTATGTGAACTTTACGGTGCAATAGTGAAATTTGCTCGCGGCTTGCACTAAGTTGACTGGCTACGGTAGCAGAATACAGCATGATTCATTTTCAAGGTTGAAGCGAACATAGATCTCTACTTCCTTCTATGGGAGAACTCGGACAGCAGTGTGGAAGCTTTGAACTACGCAAAACTATTTGCAATCTTCAGGACTTTTACAAGAATATTTTTGGGTTTTTTTCCGCGAGATAATTATGTAGAATAATCTTGTGAATTAGCTGAATTGTACTTTCTAAATTTCTTTACTACATATTATATTTCTTAAAGGCATTTTCGCAATCCGGCACACGCACACGATTCCAAATGAATCCACCCAATCCACGAATCCACGAGTCCAATGAAAAAGATCGAAATTAAAATTATGACAAAAGTAACCATACAAGCAATAAACAACTATATTTGTTGTAAAATAACATGTAGAAAAAGGCATCATCCCAAGCAATGCAAAAAGAGAGCTAAGGACTAATAAGCAGCTTAGAACGACAAGAAAAGAAGTGGCTGCCCTCCAAACCGACTAAAAATAACCTCTAAAAGTAACCCTGTCGTCACAGAGCGATCAAACGACCCCCGCTAATTCCATTGATCCTGGATCTCGGACATTCAACCACTCAAATCCTGAAAATGAGTAAATTTCTCGTGCTACAATTTTATGAGGTAATGTGTAGGAGTCACAGATGATTAAGTATCGTAAAAACATTCTCTACTGTTTGCCTAGAATTTCGCCCCACGTCGATGATTTCGTTTGGGTGCACAGACAGTGAAATTTCTGGAATTTACTGTTATCGCATGTTTGGAGAATTCCTCAGCAAATTAGAGCAACCGTTTACTAGCGTTGTGTTTTGTTTCTTCTCTTTTGTCTTTCTTTCTTTTTCTCACATACTATTCCATTCTACAGGTTTCAATGATAATAACATAGTGCAATTTGTGGTCTAAGGCGCAGTCCTTGGAACACCAGGTTTCACCGGGGTCCCGGGTTCGAATCCCGCCATCGCCTCCCGTATTCGGGCGACAGGCCGTCGTGACAGGCCGGCCCAGGAAGACCCCACGTCACATCCATATGATCACTGATGTCAAATGGTTCTCAGATAAATGCTACGGCGTCCACGGGAGTCGACGCGCACCTCCGGAGCCCGGTTGGTATGAAAAATATGCGAGGGTCCTCGATGCTTCGCGAACGGTGGCATTCGGGGGGCGAGAATGCGAATCGTTAAGGATCACAACGTAGCCACGACGCGCATTGCGACTTTGAACGTCGGCACGTTGACAGGCCGTTCATGTGAACTGGCAGCAGCACTCGAANTCGCTGCTGATTAAATTATATAAATGTTACGTGCTACCCCTGCTTGAATATGCCTCGCAAGTTTGGAGTCCCTCTACCGTGAAAAACCAAAGAGCCATAGAAAGAGTACAGCAAACCTTTACAAGATTGGTCCTGCACAGAAGTTCACCTAATTCCTATCACCACCACCGAATCCCTGCTTATCATGATAGACTAAAGAAATTCAAACTCGACAGCCTTTTGCAACGACGCACTTTCAACGATCTTGTTTTCTGCTTCAAAGTCTTACGAATGAATTGCAAACTTAGGGCTAGTAAATAGTGGGTCTTTAGACCATGTAATGGCCGCTCGGGTATAGTAGTGGTCATCCTGATTCAATGCTGTTCCTTTGCGGCTATATCACTGATATCACCACGCATCACCAATGCGAGCCTATGCAATGGCGGGAGCGTAGCGGTGTGAGCCTAGAATGGTTTCATTTATCAGTGAGGGTAACTGTTTTCGGCCGGGAATAGCTCCATTCACTGGTGGAATGAAACTGTTATCGAACACCACCGCTACGCTCACGCTCTTGCACCAGCTCGCGTTGGTGATAGGTGAAGGTATAGTGATACGGCCGATAAGGAAGAGCACTGAATTAGAATGACCATGACTATCATACTCTATATATATTGCAGAAAATTTGTGACTCTGTGCGTGCGTGCACAACATTGAGAGGGTGCAAGTAGTGGTGAGCGGTGGAATCACTGATTTAGGATAAGCCGGCATTCGAAAGTGAGGAAACCCATGGAGACAGGTTCTTCGATGTGATACGGGTGCGTCGGTTTTCAAAGTGGGGGATTGGTTGGGCGATATGATAGGGGTGCGCCAGCGTTCAAAGTGGGGGGAGGTGGGTCCGGCGATATGATAGGGGTGCGCCGGCGTCCAAAGTGGAGGAGGTGGGTCCGGCGATATGATTTGAGTGCGCCGGCGTTCAAAGTGGGGGATGGGTTTACGGGTGGCGATCAGACGTGTGGAATCGCCTGGAAAATGAAGTGTAGGAGCAACGTCTAATCCTACACGAGAAGTGCGCCAGTATTCATTGCGGCTTTCTCTCCTACATGCTTCCATTCCTTTCCTACACATGCTTCTTCATCATTGCTTTTCCCACTCTCTGTCCTTTCCATTCGTGTCTGTCTAAATGGACCACCTCTTACATACCCTTCCTTCANGAGCAACGTCTAATCCTACACGAGAAGTGCGCCAGTATTCATTGCGGCTTTCTCTCCTACATGCTTCCCTTCCTTCCCTACACCCGCTTCCTCATCATTGCTTTTCCCACTCTCTGTCCTTTCCATTCGTGTCTAAATGGACCACCTCCCCCCCTTCCTTCTTATATACACCAGTGGACCCTTATCACTTTAGTTACCACAACACCCTGATAAACATATGCCATTCCAATGGTCATTTGCGCTGTATCGGTTACATTCAAACATTGATAGCCCACAGGACCAACGAAGGAGAATCACCTTGAGGAGACGGGAGAAGGCCACCTCTAACGGATTTGAGCAATTTCCAGGAAATAGTTGGCTCTACATGGGTGAATATTGATTCATATCTTCCGAAAGGTTCTCCAGGGTTTTTTATATAATGTTNACAGCCAGATAAACATATGCCATTCCAATGGTCATTTGCGCTGTATCGGTTACATTCAAACATTGATAGCCCACAGGGCCAACGGAGGAGAATCACTTTGCGGAGACGGGAAAAGGCCACCTGTAACGAATTTGGGCAATTTTCAGGAGATCGTTGGCTCTGCATGGGTGAATATTGATTCGTATCTTCCAAAAGGTTCTCCAGGGTTTTTTTATACAATGTAAAGTATGCGAGCGAAGCGAGCATCAATAGAAGTCTGGAAGTCCGGCGTTAGCCGGACGGACAGACTGGTACGTTTATATTGCACTACAAGAAAATTAACAGTAGATTTAATTCTAAGATTTTCAGTACTTTGTTCATGCGCGGAGCTAGGTGGCTTCGTCAGTTACCGAATGATGTCTTATGTTCTCCGTCTACCTCTATTTTCAAAACCAGACTAAGAAAGGCGAATTTCCTTCGCCTTCTGGGAATCAAAGAAATTTGAAAATTTCAGCTTCTCTTTTGCAGCAACATCGGTTTAAGAAATTCCAGTCTCACAACAGAAATGCTGTATATATAACATCAATGACGAAGAGATCAACAACAAAGACTCAGATCGCCATTTGCTTCTATAAAAGTTTTCAGTATGCGAGGAGTTCTCCAGCTAATTTATCTCCGAAAACTGATCCCTGTTGCACGTTCTCACCATTCTATAAATCTCAATACAGCTACGTAAATTCAATTCCTTATTTTCTGCTGGAAAATCTCGAGACAAGGAGGAGTCTGATACTGCGAGGAACCGACAGAGAAGGAATCTACGATTTTATCCTACTTGAGCAAAAGTATCACAAAAAAGAGAATCGCTCAGGTTCAAAGGACTTCGGGTTGCTTGATATCCTCTCTGCTTGTGGGAGCAGTTATGGGCGAGTTGCAGTGATGCCTCACTGATTTTACACAGCAGAAATTTTATGTGAAAATGGTGCCACTCCTATCGTGCACCAGAGATACACTTTGGAATACACTTAGAATATTTTTTCTTACTGTATCTGGAGAACTCGTTTCCCCCATGTACTCCACCATTGTGTAGCGCACTTTGTGCATCACCTGATCACCTTGACTCCCGTTGATCGTTGGGTAAACCGAGCGGGCGCCAGCAATCCTTCCATTTGTCCCTCTCACGTGCCAGGGTAGTCCAATGCGTTCTGTCCGTTCGAGAGACACGAAGAGCATTATATCGTTCTTTGAAGGACTTCGTGAAGAAGTCTGACCATCGGGTCGGTGGTCTTCCTGTCGTGCACTTTACGTTCCGCGGAGTCCAGTCGCTGACGGCTCTCGTCCAACGGTGGTCGTTTAGGCGCATCACGTGTCAGGCCCACCTGATCTTACTCGACTTGGCGTACACGGCAGCGTCCCTAATCTTCGACTGTTGACGAAGGGTGGAACTCCGTATTCTCGCCCTCACTTGCGTGAGGCGAGTCATTCCTAGCATCACCCTCTCAATGGAGCGTTCGATGACGCTGACCGCTATCTCATCCTGCTTACGTAACGCCCAGGTTTCCGAGGCGTGAGTCAAAGCAGGGAGAACCGTGGTGTTGAAGATTTGGGCACGGAGCCCGATGTTCTTCGTCTTCTTCACTACGTCCTCGATGCTCTTGTAGGCTCCCAAGCCGCTCGCTTCCTCCTGCACAGCTTTGGAGCGAGGTCGTTCATCATGTTGACTTCCCGACCTAGATATACGTGGCTGGAGCATTCGGAGATTTTCGTTCCGTTGAACGAGAATGGGGCATTCGGCACCCATTCGTTTCTCATGAACATCGTCTTCGTTAGATTCAGTTGGAGACCGATCTTTCCACACGCGTCGTCGAAGTCGGCCAGCATACGCTCCGCTTGACTGATGCTAGGTGTTATAAGGACGATGTCATCAGCGAAGCGAAGATGGTGTAGCAGCCGGCCGTCAACTCGCACTCCCATATTGTCCCATTCTAATCTTCGCATGACGTCCTCGAGGGTGGCGGTGAATAGTTTCGGCGACACAGTGTCGCCTTGTCGAACCCCTCTCCTGACGTCGATGGTGATGTCGTCGTAGAATGGCGAGATTCTGGTCGTGAAGTTGCTATAGAGCTCACGAAATATCCTGATGTATTGAGTCGGTACACCCTGGTTGCCCAGGGCTTCCAAGACTGCTTCTGTCTCAACGGTGTCGAAGGCTTTCTTCAAATCGATGAAAGTGAGACAGAGAGGCATCTTGTACTCTCGTGATACTTCAATGAGCCTGGAGACAGTGTGTATATGGTCGATCGTACTGAATCCTTTCCGAAACCCTGCTTGCCCGCATGACTGTCCTTCGTCTAGTGTTCTTTCAATCCTATCAAGGATTAATCGCGTGAAGAGTTTGTAGACTACGGACAGTAGGCAGATAGGGCGATAATTGCCAATGTCCTGCGGGTCTCCCTTCTTGTACAGCAGCACGGTTCTGCTGGTCTTCCATTGGCTAGGTACCTTGCATTCCGACAGGTACCGCGTGAAGAGTCTAGCAAGTGTGTTCACAAGAGCTGTCGGTAGATTCTCCAGATGTTCGGGTCGGATCCTGTCGGGACCGGGCGCTGTATGATTCTTCACCGACTTGATGGCATGTCGGACTTTGGAAGAGAGAACCGACGGGATGACATATTCATCCTCCCTGAGATGGCATGGAGGGAGGTGGACATGGCTGTCGAAGAGGTCCGAGTAGAAGTCGTAGATGACCTTCTCCATTACCCTTCTAGATGATGTGATCGTTCCGTCTGGGCGTCGGAGGGCTGTCATCTTGGTCTTGCGGTTGGCGAAGTCTCGGCGGGTGTTGCGGATGCTTCTTCCTGCCTCTGCGGCTTCAGCCAACACTGCTGCTCGTCTCTCCTTGAGGTCTTCTTTTATCGCTTCTCTGCACCGTCTTGCGAGCTCGGACGTAAGCTGGTAGTTGCCTGCGGCTCTCGCTGCTCCACGCTGGCGTATCAGCTCGAGGGTCTCATGAGACAGTCGTCTCTTGGTGGTTCTTAAACCCTCGGCTTTCTTCGCACTATCACGGAGATGCTGAATGAGCCATTCGTATTCTTCATCGATGTTGTCGACAACGGTATCTTCCCAAAACCCGGCTAACGTAGTGAAGAGATCCCAGTTGATGGTTGGTTTAGGACTCCTCTCCTTGTACTTCGCGGCTTTCCTTCCTTTGCGCGAGAAGAAGAATCTTGCGCGAAGGAGGCGATGGTCTGATCCGGTGTAGAACTTCGGTACAACACCGACGTCGGTCAGGCAATACCTTCGGTTGACGATGATGTGGTCAATTTCATTATGGTACTCTCCACCGGGTGACTCCCACGTCCATCGTAGGGAGGTTGGCTTCTGGAATTGTGAGTTACCATGGATGGTCCTCGTCGTCATGATAAACTCGGACAGCCTCTCTCCCTGTTCGTTCCACTGTAGGCCGTGGGTACCGATGTGAAGTTCCTCAGGCGTTCTTCGAGGGCCAATCTTGGCGTTGAAGCCGCCAACGATGACCTTGTAGAATGTGTGGTCTTCCCTGTAGAACTCCTCCAAGTCCATATAGAAGGACTCGACCTCGTCTTCATCGTAGCTGGATGTTGGAGCGTAGGCGACGAAGACTGTCAGGGCCGGCATTGATCCACATCTCCTCAGTCGCAAACGTCCGATTCGGGTCGTCAGTTGTTCGAAAGAATCGATGTTCATGGCCAAGTTCGTGTTGACGAGGACACCAACTCCACCAACTCCTCTACTATCGCAGGTTCCAAGGAACAGTTCTTCTCCAGTATCGAAGGTGGCGTTCAGCGGTCGGTGTCTCCTCGTCTCGGTCAGTCCGATGACGTCGTACCTGATCTTCCTGGCCTGCACCATCAGATCCTCGATGGAAGCCTCCGATGCAAGTGTCCGTGCGTTGAAGGTACAGATCGTCATCATAGTCCTTCTCGTTTTAGGCAGCCTAGATAACCCCTCGAACCTCGTCCTCACTGACGCTGCCGTACCAGTGACTCTTCCGAGATTAGGGGAACACTCTTTATTATTGCTGTGTGTAGCTTGAAGAAAATGACCCACAGGGAATAGCTTGCTGGGCTCTATTCCCCCGTGGGGGCTGGGGTAGGGTTTCACCGGGGAGTTAGCCGGGCTCCCCGGGAGTGGACGATGGAGCTTATTTGTTGGAGGCGACTCCGAACCGCCTCCCTTGTACCTCCCAGTCACTTGAATGCAGGGCTTTTGATCGGATAGATGTGCAGGATACAATCCGCAGATACGCAAGCACACCCACGCACGCATGCATGAACATACTCACGCGCTGACAGAACGTATGAATCGTATAGATACAGCAGAAGCAGGGAGTCCATCCCCTGAATCCACCCGCGTCTCAGGGCAGGTGCAAGGTCGCGTTTGGTCCGCGATTAACGCCCTATCCGCCACCTGGGGACGCGCCACGTAGCCTTCGCGACTAACCGGCTGTGATCCCTCTATGTGGGAGATCCGTGGACTTTGTGCATCTACTATCTATTAATTGGCAATTCATGTGTGTGTATGTGAGTCTGTACACGAGAACCAGCCATTAAAAACGGAAAATACCTACACCATCGTGTTCAGCGCGTCGAGTTATGTACAAAGGTTGCAAATTTTGATTTTTACCTTAATTTACAGGATGTTTTGGGCCACTTTTGTCATGTTCAAACATGTTAAGGACCGACTGTTGTGTTTACCACAGTTGGAATGAATGAGATAAGCCCAGACACTATATAAGGGAAGAGATGGGTAGGATCTTTTTATGTCGAAGAGGAGGAGCCAGGGAGGCGAAGAAGGACACGGATGAGGGGTGGCGCTGTAGGGCTGAGCCGGCGCCCAGAAGGGGTGATAATGCTATGCAGTTTTGCGGTAACGGTGCGCCGGCGTGCAAAAGCGAGGATAAGGCTAGAGACCGGTCTAAAGGTGTGATAAGGGGGCGCAGGCGTCCAAAAGGGTGTAAACGCTCAAAGACGGATCCAACGGTGTGATAAGGGTGCGCCGGTGCCCAAAAGCGGGGAAATGCCTGGAGACGGGTCGACAGACGGAGAAGAGGTGAGCCGGTGCTGAGTAGCTAATGCTCTTAATCAGGTCTGTCTTTCTTCTAATTGTCCTGTGTCGCCTAAATACAGTGGGAAAGTACCAAATGTCCTGCCTCAGAAGTGACTATTGTACCACTCATGTCATTCTGCCCACATCACCTCTCCTGCGTGTTCTACCCTCATTTGCGTTTGAGCACATCGCACCGTCCTCCTTTATATGTTCGAGCTGATTGTTAACAGTGGATCACTCACAACAAACAAAGAATGATAAACCATTCCCCGTGTTCATTCCAGGTTGAGTCGGTTACATATAGCTTTCTCACTCGAGAAAATGATAAAATTGCTCTGATAGACGCAAACGGTCCTCTTTGATCAATCCATTTTTATGGGAGAGGGCATTGAGGGGAAACGGAGAGAAAATTGGCATGACCATAATTCCACTAAAATGGATGCGAGCTGAAGTCATGCGAGCGAAGCGAGCATATGGAAAAGTCTGGAAGTCCGGCGTTAGCCGGACGGCCAGACTGGTATAAATAAATAAATAAATAAAATTGTTAGCCATGATAACAGATGAGAGCTCTGAAGATCACCAAAAGATCACAGAAATTGAAATTCTCAAAAATAAAAACTCCAAAACGCGGAGGTTACAATACTGAGGATACCGATTTTGACCGCATCTCAGGAGGAATCGCGTGGGGACCAAATCGCTTGTCAGTCCGTCCCTGAGCATACTTCATTTTATGAATTGTCGCTGCCTCTACATAGACGTAGCGGCGCGATGCAATCGCTCACTTCCTTCGTCATTTCTGCTGAGAATTCCCAGAATTTTTGTTCTTTCGTATAGGTTTCCGACTCTAGCAAGCTTCGAACACTGTTTTTGTTCATAACATGTGCGAGTGTTTGGTTTTTTGGTAGTATCCTCTTAATTAAGTTTACAAACTCTGATATTTTGGAAAGGTTTCCCATTCTCTCTCCATGACCACTCTTGCATCCTTCCGTGTTATGAACATTTCACAAAAATACCAACAAATTACAAAATAAACGTTCTTAGCAGAAGGCAGGCGTCACGACGGCCGCCGATATTGGCGACGGCGGCCACCGCGACACCCCTTCCGCAATCGATGCGCACCGGTCTCACAGTCGCCAGCGACATCAGTATGACTTATAAATTTGTTAGCCCAGCACGAGGTTTTCAGTAAAAATTAGACGGTGTACCCAGCTTCGCTCGCGTGTTTAATTTCTTCCGGCAGTTTAACGCTGACGGCGACAGACTCAACGACCCTTTCATAGTGCTCATCATTCTCATGATCAGCCCAGAAATCCTTTCTCATTCACCTCTGTTAGAAAGTAGGGGAAGTTGTTCTGTTCATAAATTCTTTTGAAATCCTTGCTATGTTCACGTTCAGCGTGTCGGAGAACCGCAGTGGACGTGCTTCTACCAACCACTAGGTAACTGCAGAGAAATCGACAAAATCGATAACTCCTAACCTCGTGGAATGTCGTTGTCATATTCGTGTTTAGCTTTTCGAATAATCCCAGTCCTCACTGACACATGGGCAAAAATGTATATATGAAACATAGCAATGCTTACGACAACTTTTTTTCCCAAAATCTGGGCGCGCGCATCGGCGCCAAATTCAAACGGTGGACACGAGTATTCTAAAGAGGTGGCGAAGTAAGGAGTGCGGGGAACATGGAACACCATCCGAACCCAGCTGTGGTCTAGGTTTCGCAGGATATTATCGATCCGGATATCGATTTACGATCGATTTTATCGGTTTTCTCAGTTTACTTCCAATCCAGATAAAAATGTGCCCACTGGGGCAATCCATCGCGCTGATCACGGATATCTTACTTCTTATTATTAGGTTGAGGAATTATGAATGTCTGCCGCACACATTTTACTTTTTTTTTCTAATATTTCGTCAGTGTGACCGTTTTCAGCAGGGATTGTGTGTTCACCTGAAGGAGCTATTCAGGGCGCTTCAGAATATATACGGATTGTTTGGTTTCATCTGATTTCTTGTGTCTGAAAAATTATGGTTTAGTTGCTACTGCACCCACTTGATGCTGACCTACTAAGTGCGCGACCCGCCATCAGCCAAATCCTTCCCCGCATCGTAAAGAATCACACCTTCTTCCAAGTTGTCCCAATGTCGGATTATAGAAGGGTGTCTCTTGAACATGTTGGCAAAAACCGTACTTACTCAACAACGGTGAGCAGCCCATTCATACCCCGAATCTCGATCGTCCCGAAGGAAAGGTGATACCATGTTTGAGGTAGAATATGAAAGGATTATTCCGTTCAGTGATGGCGAATCCTGCACAGGAGTTCACAGCAGATATTCCTGCACAAGAATAGGACACCGTGAACTAGGCACCTCATCAACCTAGTATCGAAACAGCGACTACAAAACTTATCCTTGACATGGTCCCTACAGCACATTGCGAAAATGACTCGATAGAAAACCAAGAACTAAGAGATGGAATCCCTCCCTCAACCGCCTCTTAGCGCAGTATTGGCACTATCAGAATACCATTTGTCTCTGTCGATGGTGCGCTCCTTGGTAGAGAAAAACGTTAGGAACTGTGGTGGGCTTAAAATTTGGGTGACTCGATACAGCGCGTCTCGGCGCAGCGATTTCTGCGAAGAAGCGCTGATAACTCGTAGTGAGAAAGTAGAAGAGTCTAGAGAATAGCACTTGGATGAAGCTGCTGATGTATTGTTTCTGTAGTAATTTCTGTTTATGGGTCAAACAGACATTTATAATTCCTCAACCTAATAATTGGCACTTCATGTGTGTGTGTGTGTGTGAATCTGTGTGTGTGAACAAGCCATCAAAAACGAAGAATACTTATACCATCGTGCTCAGCGCATCGAGTTATGTACGAAAAGGTTGCAAATTTTGATTTTTACAATAATTTACAGGTGTTTTGGGCCACCTTTGTCATGTTCAAACACGTTAAGGACCGACTGTTGTGTTTACCACAGTTGGAATGAATGAGATAAGCCCACACACTATATAAGGGAAGAGATGAGTAGGATCTCTTCATGTCGAAGAGGAGGAGCCAGGAAGGCGAAGAAGGACACGGATGAGGGGTGGCGCTGTAGGGCTGAGCCGGCGCCCAGAAGGGGTGATAATGCTATGCAAAGGGTACACTCTTGCGGCAACGGTGCGCCGGCGTCCAAAAATGGAGGGAAAACCTAGAAACGGGTCGAACTGTGGGACGAAGGGGCGCCAGCGCCCAAAAGCGTGGATATGCCTGGAGACGGGTCTAACGGTGTGATAAAGGTGCGCCGGCGTCCAAAAGCAGGGAAATGCCTCGAGACGGGTCTAACGGTGTGATAAGAGTGCGCCGGCATCCAAAAGCGGGGAAATGCCTGGAGACGGGTCTATCGGGGTGATAAGGGTGCGTTGGCGTTCAACAGTGGAGAAACGCTCATAGACGGGTCCAACGAAGTGATAAAAGTGCGCCGGCGTCCAACAGTGGGAGAAAGCCTGGAAACGGGTCCAACGGTGGGGTGAGGGGCGCCGGCGTCTGATCTGAAAGTGCGGAAACGCCAGGGAGACGGGTCCAACGGTGCTACACAGGGAAAGACGTCGCTCGCTTGTTGTACATCTGTAGAAAGGGCGCCTTGGGGCCAGCAAGCTCGAAGTAAACGAGGGTTTTGATAGATGAGGAATGGTCGGTGTGGTGTGAGAGATATGCCACAAGAAGGCAAAGCGAGCGAAGCGAGCACGAAAAGAAGCCTGAGAGTCCGGCATTAGCCGGAC
>JARK01000163.1:5435-84778 GCA_000688135.1 Ancylostoma ceylanicum | reverse complement strand
CCCCAGCACAGCTCTGTACGAGTGACATTGGTTTGCTGCGAATTTGCACCATTAACCTCCCTTTAATTCTCCTAAGTTGGCGCAAAGGTAATGCGCAATTTTCATTTTATGTTTTTCGGCGCACGAAATTTCGCTTTTCTTAAGACCGTTATGAGACCTTTTATACCGTTTTGTAGTGTAATTCATAAGCTTCGGACCTGCCTCATCTGTTTCGAACGAAATTCACATTTTTGAAGTTTTTTCTTGGAAAGGAAGATCTAAAGCAGAATTTTCGTGGAACTCATTTCAGCATACTAAAACTCCGCGGCATAGCCGATTTCGTAGACTTAAAATCTAAAGGCAGCACCCACGGAAATTTTGGCCATCGAGATTTCAGAGTAACGAAAGCTAGGAGTTTGGTGGTGCTGTGAGGGTGTGATCCATTGTTGCCTTCTCCAACCTTGTCACGCAATCACTGCACAGCCTTACTGTTGCGATTTCGCGTTGATGTCGAAAAAGCTGCGACAAATGTCACTAGCATTGGTGAACGGAAGCAGGCTTTATCTCTTCTAGGATAACGCTAAGTCTCACTTTTCAAAACTCACCTTGCAAAAACCGTCACAGCAAGCAGTCGAGTTTCTCACTCATTGTCCTTATTCCTCAGATCTTCGCCTTACTGATTATTACTTTTTCCGAGCCACGGATCCAAACTTGTGACAGCAGAGGATGGCTGATTTGGAGCAGTATCCAGATGATTGCAATCTCATCTTTTATTTTAGAGACATATAGTTTTCCCTGTATTGTTGTGAAAGATGTACCGAATCGAACAGGTGTTAAATTGATGAAGGAGGTTGTATTTGTGCCGAGTTATAACATTTTGAACTGTTTTGGCAGCTAATTTTGCAACACCCAATTGTGCTCATGTAGGTCTTCCTAATTCTTCGTCACGCTTAACTGTCTTGCTTATTGTGGAGGACTAACATTTCTCGTTAATAACCCTAACTCTTCACTGTGCTTAATGAATATATTCAATAGTGAAGTTGAAAAGATGCAAACATATCCGGTGGTAAAGTAATGCAGATAACTTCGATAGCAGCCAGTCTGTTTTTCATTGTTTTTATTCACCTTGATTCACTCTGATTAGTCGTCATCTCCGCGAAGATTCGAAGAACTTTCGTTGGGTCGCTCTTAGCACCAGAACTTTGCTTCTGTTGAGAGCATCACTAGATATATGAACCAATTAATTGCAGAACGTAATTCATCGCGATGTCAAACCGTCGAATATTCTTCTCGATTGGAATGGAGTAGTGAAATTATGCGACTTCGGAATTAGTGGGTTTCTCATTGAAAGCAGAGCCAGGTCGAAATTAGCCGGCTGTCCACCTTACATGGCTCCTGAACGAGTTCGATCAACTGTATGTTTTTACCTATCGAGTTGTGCTTGCTTTTAATATTATGGGCATGAACTTATAGGAGGATACTCCATACGATATACGCAGCGATGTATGGTCACTCGGCATAACGTTGGTGGAACTTGCTACCGGCCGCTTCCCGTATGAAGGCAGTGATTTTCAGATCATTTCCTCCATTCTCGAGTTACCCAGCCCATGTTTAAAAATATCGGTCTGTCCATATCTTCTTTGTCGTATAGTACCTCATTTTCTTTCCACATCCTAACCATTTGAGAGTAATGTTCAGGATGGTTTCACGGCGGACTTTTGTGATTTGGTGGACTTGTGTTTGCGAAGGAAAGTTGAAGAGCGGCCGAGATACGCCACTATTCTGGTTAGCTTTCCCAAGAGTTGTTTACGTTGAAGTGCTCTCATAGGAAGTCGTTTTTAGCAGCATCCATTCATCGTGAACAATGAAAAAGCTAACACAGACGTTTCGGAATGGTTTAGTGAAATCATGACCTGACGATGCATCCCGAACATCTGGTTATTGTGTAGATTTGATTTTTTATGTGGCGTTATTTGTAAACTCGCCGTGCGGGTATTTATGTGCATGTGAGGTGAATGATCATCTTTGTTGACACCTGTTTGGAGCTTGCAGATGCCTTAGAAAAAGTTGCAATGAACCTCTACCCCTTCTCTCGCATAAACAGCACATAACACAACATATGTGAAGGTTGTAATTTTTTGCCATGCTTGCACCACTTGTGCAAACTGAATCACTGGCTATCTATTTCTGAAACCATGCGGTATTGATGGGCAAAAGTGGAAACCTCAAAAAAGAAATATTTTTATTCGTTTATTTATTACGCTGTTTAAGACAGACGTAAAATAGTGACGAACAACGATAATACTTAAACAGTGTTCTTCTGGATACATCGTATTGCAATAATAAAACAAGGATTTGAAACGTGGAAGAAGCACCGTAAAGTATCTTAGTCCGGCCTAGGTATGGTCGCTTTTGCCATACGTTTGAAGGATGTAAACGATGCAGGAATGATTCTCGCCTTACTCCACTTGAGGTATTTCAGGGCTGCTCTAACTGTAAAAAAAGTGGCTCTTGATGAAGTTTTAGGTAATCTAACGAGTAGTTTGTCTGTCCCACCCCTTGTGATGGAGTTAAGTTTGCAAACTTAATAAAGAACCCAATTAACAAAAAATATGTGTGGGCATACACCCACTAGTTTCACAAACACCACAGGAAAAACAAGCAAAGTTTATTTCTAAAAATAGACGACAATACGGCAATAGGAATCAATTGCTTACAACGCAAAACACCAAGGAAGTCATTAGTTAGCGCTCTCTACGCGATTTACCTAGGCGCGTCCGCAGAAGAGGAGAATCCGGTGTGCCAGCCACACCACAGTCGCAAAATCCCTCGAAGTATCTTGCCGTCGATTCTCGAAACTGCACCATATCGAAAATACCACGCGATCGCGTCGCTTTCGGCTTTGGCGCGCGCATTATTGGAGATCAAAAGCTTCCGACTCTCCTTGATGTCTTTTGACAGCTAAAAAGATACTTTTTTTTTCACAAAGATCACTACATCGAAACGAATCAAAACATCAATGTAACACAACAATGGAAGGTCTCATAGAGTAGAATTTCGTGCACGATGTTGGGATCAGGTGGTTGATTCGCTTATGGACCATGACTACAGTGGACGTCAATGGCGGTGACCCGTTTGCGGCCTCGAAAAGCACGCGGCGCGACCGCACCGCTCACGCTAGAATCGTCGCTGCAGTGGCGTATCTGGGTTTTCTTGATAGTTTTTCATCACATTTGATGATAACTAGTAAGAAAACTAACTGACTATCAATAAAACCCCATAATTTGATGTCCCGGAGAGGATTCCCGCTCGAGCGGCGCGGTCGCGCCGCGTTGTTTTCGAGGCCGCAGACGGGTCACCGCCATTGACGCCCACTGTACATCAAAGTAATGTTTCCTTGACTTGAAAGCAGCACCTACGGAAATCCTCACTTTCGAGGTGAGTCGCTCTCCATGTGGTCGGCTGCCAGAGAATCACAATGGTAACTTGAACACAGAAAAAAGCGGCCTATCTGTGGAGATACTGCCGTGGACACAAAGCCGAGCGTGGACATTTTGGTGTCCGCCACGCCAGTTAACGCTATTGATTTGGCATGCTGCGAGTGGTCTAGTCTAACGTATTATGTTGTATAAGGAATACTGTACAGTGTAGGCTATGGGATGCGCACCATCCACAAGAATTCATGATGACACGCGCGTATACCCTCAGCAGAAAACTCTTCCGCGCTGTGGACGCATGGGAAACAGCGCCTTCATTTCTCGTCTTCCGGAGTGTTTCACGCTGTTTCATCACTGCCTATGAGTTCATCGTCCCTGAAAACGTTGAAATTCAGCGAAATCTCCAACACAAAAATTTCCGTGCGTGCTGCCTTTAAGTGCTGAAATGCCCAGATAATCGTTCGTAAAGCAGGCTTTAAGGATCGTGCCATGCAAGAATCCACCATTTTGGTAAAATTGTTTTGAATCTTCTCTAAAAGCGCCACAACTTTCCGTTTTGAGGGTGAGAACACACAACAGAAACTCTCAACGAGTGGCCCCATATACATCTTGTATACCTTTAGTAGGACCTCTATCTCTGGTTGTCAGTGCCTTGAAAATTTCTGACGCTTGCTTTCCTACAAATTGTTTTTATGTGAGGACTGAAGTCAAGCTTTTCAGTGTACGAAAAACCTAGGTCCTTAGTCTGTTCCACTCTTGAGATGGGGTGGTATGGAGAGTTCCGAATGTTGAGGCCACTACGATCGAGTCCAGGATGCGCACGAATTACTGGGGCGTAGTTTTTTGAGCCCCACTCAAGTAGGGTTGGGCGTCGTTTCGCGGGTGACTTTACTTGAGCCATTTATACCGTAGACAGCCCCTACCGCGGTTCCCCAATGGACTTTTTTGTGTGCTTACACAGGCTTCAGGAAGCCGGTAAGCCTCGCCTCGCTTTCTAGGTAGAGCCGCAGGGACGCGGTCCAATTGCTTGCGGTAGAATTTGGCTGTTACAGTGGAATTCGGTGGTTGCAGTTCCCAATGAATTATCCACTTGTAGTTCCATCGAATGCTAAACGTTCCCTTCTTGGGATGGAGTTCCGCTCTTAGCGTTGGAATGGCGGGATCTCTACGGCCGAGCCATTGGTGCTTTCGCGTGTCATTTAAGTAGACCACCCACCTCTCGTGACAGGTGACCAAGTTGTGGAGCCAGACAAAAGCTTGTCAATAGGTCTGAAAGTTGATGTAGTGATGACAGTGGAGTTTCTCTTTCAGCTCACTGGTGTCACGCCGCAGATCCTCTTCAAACAGCTCCAGAAGGCACTCGTCATCCACTTCACCGCTCGACAAGACCGTTGTCTATTGGTCAAGTCGGAGTTGCCGTTTTTCTACTTGTTGGACCAAACTCCTGCCGAGACAGTCGAGGCCCCCATTTTCTCAGATGTGTTCTTCGCTGCATCGCTTGCGTTACTGTGCTTCATGAATTCGGCAGGAGCAGTCGAACCTGCTGAGAGTCGAGGAAGATTTCTTCAGCCATGATGGTAGCGAAATGAGAAGGCAAATTTATTGTAAGTAGGCTGTTGACCAACCCTTACATAAACTGATGGAAAGTTTCAAAACAAAGATGGGATGTGATACAAAAGGAAGTGGCAGGAAAATTTCCCGACCACTTGATATCTCCTAATTATAAGCACGCCTTGAAGATTTGCGAGGTAACAAAAAAAAAAAGAATTTAGCACAAACTTCCATGGCAGGTTTCCGGCGCCAGCGGATGCACTGATTTAGCCGGCGATTTGTGAGCAAAACAGTCAAAAAAAAAACTCTTGGCAATGGTTCCAGTGAGGATGAAGCATTTGAAACCGCTATTCCATATTCCCGCAGGATATCTGTTGATACGACCATAGAACGAGGCTGTTCCGAAAGCTGCATGGATAAGAGAACCGAGCCCGACATTTCGAGAGCTCCTCTTGGCCTATCGCCAAGACTATTCAAGGACCCGGAAATGTATTTTGTCGCATCTCCGTTCTCCTTTTCAGATCACATCGGATTGCCGGATGCTGACCTGCTTTCCAGTGGAAAAGTTTATCGAAAACAAATTATGCGAAAATTGGCTATTATTGGGAGCATGGAGCATTCATGATTTTCCCTTGCATGCTTCGTGTCATCCATTTTGGTGGGAAACTGCAGATACCGTTGGAAAGAGCATTTATCGCGCTCCAAGGGTTACCTAGGCACTGGAGCTCTTTTTTTGGCGAATATTTGGTGAATAATGGAGAAAAATTGCCACCTATGTCAACTAGTAATTTCGAGATCTCTGCTTCAAAGCAAAAGATTCCTGCAAAATCCGGTCTCAATTAGGTAGTTCTTTAAACCTTTCCCTACTTGGCAGAGGAAAGAGCAGGACAAA
This sequence comes from Ancylostoma ceylanicum, assembly GCA_000688135.1. Taxonomy (NCBI): domain Eukaryota; kingdom Metazoa; phylum Nematoda; class Chromadorea; order Rhabditida; family Ancylostomatidae; genus Ancylostoma; species Ancylostoma ceylanicum. The sequence continues at coordinate 78,919 of JARK01000163.1, read as the reverse complement.
GAGTGGGGTTTCTGGAACAAACATTGTACAGTAACTTACGCCCTTCTGTACTTTCTTCAGCAGCGGCATTCAGCAGAATCGTCGCCGATTCCAGTGTATTTTTTATGGATAATTGATGACAGGTAGAAGAAACCGACATAATCAAATGGCAGAAAATGCATAATCTATCGAAATTGTCAGAAATTAGACTATTCGGTATGTTGCTTACCTAGGTCAACTTTTGCATCGGATCTCCACGAAAATTCTGAAGAGATGGCAAGTGGAACTTTTAGGTATAATCGAGAAAAAGGTGGAGGAAGAGGGACGTTATCTCACTGCTGAACTTCGGAGCAGTGGTGTCTGTTGTTGACGTCAATGGTTAGCGGATTTTAAGAAGTTCTAGAGCTCAGTTGACTTGTGATCCCTACCGCGTGCTCAGTTCGGCCGAACTCAGAACCCCAAAACAACTTGCTGACAACCATTCGGCGGACGAGTTTCTGATCTCATCTGAAACTTGCTCATCCCAAAGTTTGTTTACAGCCTGTTTTCGTCTTTTTCTGCCGACAAGTTTTCCATCACAGAGCTTGCCGTCGACCTGTTTTCACCATTACTTGCCGACAAGTTGTCGGTAGGAAGGCATGCTGACGGCTTGTTTTTATGGTATGATGACGTCAAAATTGTCGGCAACGATCTGCTAGTTAACAGGTTGTCTGCAAGTTGTATTGGGGCAGAGGTGGGCCGACAAATCGTTCTTGAGGTTCTGGAAGCGGCGTAAAAACCAGTGAGAGCTCTGATGTTGAAGGAGTGTTCAAGTTATTTTCTGAGCATTTGAATTATATCTACTCTTATAATTTACCATATCATATGTTATACTACATCTAGCCAGCCATGAAATCTTCAGTTTCAGAGAAATAGCTACTTTTATGCGATCTTGGTGAAAACGAGATACAAGGATTCGAACCTTAGTGAGAAGTTTTTACAACTGCTGAACGAACTTATTTATTCATTTATTCATTTCGCCAATATGGAAGTGACAAGTCATTTCAGAGAGTAATAAGTTGCGCAGTTAACTGACGGTAAAGCCAGAAAAAAAACATGACATTGCTGGCGACGCTCTGTAGCACGGCGTGATGGGAGCCCAAGAGGGTGAGCAACCAGCGATCCTACGGGCGGAGGCTAGCTGGCTATAGCCCTCAGTTTGGAAGATCAATTGACGCACTACAGAGTGGTCCAGTCTTGTACATGGGAGTATACGCAGCTATACATCAACATCTACGTCTTTAGAATGTGGTTAGGTTAGGATGAGAAGTATCCGGATTGCAGGAAGATAGTAAAATTGAAAGGAAAAGGAAGTTCTGGTCATGTAACAATATGTATTCTGGATCACTCAATCAGTTGTCGGTACTTCGAGAGGCGAACTAGATGTAGCTGAAACGCTGAAGCCGTTCTGTATCTGAACATCGTCGCGTCTAAACCATTCCACAGCTTCTGAATTCTGTAAACGAAGGAGCTTTTGTAAGCACTAGTGCGAGCACATTCAATACGAACCTTGAATGCATGACCTCTAGTTACATTATTGACAGAAGACAATTCGAAAAGATCAGAAATTTTAAGTTCCATTTTACTATTGGTCAGCTTTTACATAAGTGTGACGTCCAATACCAGCGTATGGTCTTCCAGTGACAAGGTCCCTAGTTTCTGAAGTCGTTCTATATAAGGAATCCTTAACCTGCCTTTTCCTGCGAAACAAATGCAGTAACTTATCATAGGAAACTGTGCAATATGTAACTGGATGAAGTTTTCCGTCTTGCAATGAGACAAACGAACTGATACAAACATGAGCAGTACTTTACGCCCAACAAACTGCAGAAGCGGAGAGAATTCAAATGCCTTGTCGTCTATGCTGATTTCGCCTGACACGTTCCCTACTACTGAGAATCGCCCCCTTTTCTGAACCACAGTATTGCCACGCATCCATGACAACCGGTATCTGTGGACTTTTGGTTGAGAAAAAACTCGAAAATTGCGTCGATGTTAAAATTCGGGTGAACCGTCCACGCACAAAGACATACGCTGTTGCAACATTTTTTTTGTGGAGCAATGGCTTTCTGTGTGGAAGATGGGGAAGGGTCACTTATGTCAAATGTGGATATACTTCTAATTGGAGTCGTGTGCTAACGTTTGCGAAAGCACTCTCATTCAAGGAACAAAAAAAAAACCGCGAATCCTCAATTTGACACCTTAGTATTTGTATTGGATTTCCAAGAGCGTGCAACGAGGCACATCTAGTGAGGGTAAGTGGAGAAAAATAGAGCAAGCCATCGCATACACCTTCAACACGAAGTATTACTTGTAGTAGAGACATGATATAACTGCATTGCTGGATGGAATTAATTATTGTAGCTGTAACATTGAAGTGACAGCGGAATTTGCTAGTGGCATTCCTTTGTACTGTAGTTTGCTACCCGTACATCCATATGAACAGAATTGGGGACAATCAATGACAGGATTGGCAAAAGCAATTCTCTTGCCAGTTAAAGCATAATCAGAGCATTTATAGTAGCACAATATATCTGCAGCACATACTCCATACTTCTGAATAGAAATTTTACCCCATAGGGTGAAATAAGTTCTACAATAGTGTGTCGACATAGTTTTATTAGCGAACTATCATCCTTAATGTGAATAACCTGTTCTTAAGACAGCAGTTCGTATCTTGCCTGCGATTAGTTGACGGCGGGTGGCAGCTAGGTGCTCGGATACGGAGGGTGCCGCTACCGTATACCATGGGCGGGAGACAAGCAATTTCTTTTAATCCGACTAATCCGGATAACTAGCAGTCCTGATCCGGAGGTGATTTAAGCGAGACAATTTCATTGATTTCGCGCTATATCAATAGGTAAGAATATCGCATCTGGTATTCGGCTCTTTACCTCGTATTGAAGACAATTTCTTAGCTCACTATTTCAAAGTCATTCGTCAGTTGTGTGAAATATGCAGTTTGTCTCATTGTGACGCTCGTTGCTGGTGCATAGCAGGAATCCTGGAGAGGCATCGGTCCAATTTTACCTCTCACTAGTAGAATCAATAAATCAATGGCCGCCCCGGTAAACGTTTGTCGGATCCGTAATCAGCGTGGTGGGTAGCCCCAGTAGGAACACTTCGACCTGGATTTGAACTAAACTGCGAACAATCGAGAAAGTCGACCAGTAAATCGATATCCGAACCGGTAATATCCGGTCAGAAGTGTCCTGGGCCCTGCGCAGGATTCGGATGATGTCCCATATTTCCGAGGCTCGTTAACAGATGCCATCTCATCGTTTGAGTTTGGCGCATTTTGCCCAGATTTAAAAAAAAGTTGTCGTGAGGGTCGCTAGTGCTTAGCGTTCGGACTGTTTGAATAGTGGGATTAGTAAGTGCGTAGCTTGAAACGAGCACATGATATATCCTGAGCCACCCTGGCCATCGCTGTCATCTCCTGGATTGATTTGGGATCAAATCGTTTCGTTGTTTCCATTCACCGAAAGTGTCGCTGTTCACCATTGTTTTAAACGTTTTAAAACGCTACAGTAAGCGTCCGATACGACAAGCTCGGACATTCTCAGAAGAACCAAGAGTGCATCCAGTGTGTTCAGTCAAGTCAGCTGACGTAGGCTACCATAATCCCCTACCGTATTCCCCATGGGCGTTATTTTCTGTGCGTGCTCTTCGAAATTGTATTCTTCCTTCACTTCATATAATACAAACTGAACACTCCTAATACCAGTTACATAATCATTTCACATGTTGCACATTCATTTTAACTTTTGAGACTCCCTCTAATGATAAGTAGCTTTTGAGGACGAAATCAACGTTTGCATTGGGGAAATAAGTGCGAAAAGTCGAGAAGGGCCTAGATTCGATCTCAGACTTGGATTTTTGAGCGCAAGACTTGACTACTCTAGTTGTTTTCATCTAGCTCGAAGGGATCCCGTTAGGCAGTTTCCTGGTTATATGCCTGGAATATCAGCTAAAAGACGATTTTGCAATGCCTAAGATGTGGTTAACGAGCACAGCAGTTGTGACTAGCTAAACATTTTCCTCATGTTCGTTTTCCATTGAGGCTATTCGTTGACCCTATGAGCTCCCGTGGGTTTATTTTCTTGATTGGCATGAGAATATGTCTGTGTAACATACTGCTTCAAAAACTCATCTCAACATGCTTGGAATGCTTTGAAGTGTATCAGATGTTGAGAATTATTGGCCAACCTTCCAAATCTGATTTTTTCTTGCATTTGGCCAAATAACTGATGCGCTGAACCATCGAAAGCCAATGGGGACCTCTAGCGGAACCTGCTCTAGCAGTCAAGGATATACTACGCCACCCAACTCATTTGCTTCAAGTTGGAATTTCAAGCAACCCTAGACCCTTTGCCAATATGTCTAGAATGGTCAGCTTTGAGTTTCGAGACTTTTTCTGCTGGGAGTTAACACAAAACTCTCATTTCCACCTACCGGAGCCAATCTAAATTTTGGCAAGCTCTTTCATTTTTTCTGTTGAACTGAGTCCAATAGCCAATTTGAGTCCGTTCTAGCTAGTATTTTGCGACAGCAAAGCTCGGATGTGTCACCTGGACCATTCTGGCCACGATGACATAGGGCACATTATGTTTGGAGGCAGAGATGAGCGGAATTCCGGTCTTCGGAAGTAGGAAGTCTCCTAGTTCTGACGTCATGCAGGCGTATAGCTTCTGGATTCCTGAATAATTTTCGGTAGCTTAGTTATGCAAAGTTCAATATACTGTTCTTGCTCCTTCCAGATTTCTTCCATTTCAAGTCTCTCTCAACTTCCGACATTCCGGTCTTACACAGTACTTCCGCTCATCCCTGCTTGGAGTATTTCTTGAACGATTTCACTTTGCCCTCAACGGATTCGAAACTTACATACCTAATTGAATATGTGCTTTAATGGTCGACTATTTTCAAACAGAAAATAGAATCCCGTGAATTTCTGCTCATTAAAACACTATCTTCTTTCCTCACCTTCAAACGTGCTGCGAGCTATGCCGAGTAGAATTGGAACTTTCACGGAGCTTTCTAGGTATGTACGTAGCTGTAAATAAGTAGTGACTGACTGAATTCCATTTCAAAGGCATTTCAAAGGCAGTGCCCACCGAAATTTTCATGTTCGAGACCGTGGGGCCTGAGCAACAGCTCTTGATAATTCCGCGGAAGCTGTACCATCGGAGCTGTTGCCATTCCGAAACATAGAAGCGTGGATTTGTTCCCATCTATCCCATGTGTGTTGAACCATGGCACGGATCAGCAGATTCATTTTCTACCGTTCTCATTCCTGGTTGCAGTACTTGTCTTTATGCTCATCCCCACGAACTCCACACTACAATAATCGCTCAACTCAGTCAACATTTTCAAGGGGATCGGGCTGGGAGCGGCCAAAACTATTCATTTTGTACACCTGTGAGACCAGATCAGTGCGCTCGTATTCATAACGGCCAGAGCCTAAAACTATGTAGAACGAAAATTTTCTGGACCAAAATTTCTGCGGGTGCTACCTCTAGAGATGTGCTCATTGTTCGATCCACGCAATAGGTGGGGTCTCACAGGTTTTTCCTCACCAAGAAATGGATCAAAATGACCAGCAAGGGAAAGCTAACGAGGACAGACGGAAGAATTTCCATGAGATGGGTTGTACCGCTGAAATATTAAACGATCACAGTGATTCCATGATTTTTACTATTTCTGGAGAGGCAGTATTTTGGCAATGCAAGAAAGAGCATTTCATCACATTTTCTTTTTGGTTTAAGCTGGCAAAATTTGCTGCACGCTCTGAGGAACGTCCCTGCATCCAGATACACCTTTTTAACGGAAGCACAGTTAATTATACCTGCATCTGTACGATACTAAAAACATAATTATGCTTTGCAACATCATTTTATTGTGTTAATTAAATGAATCAAACTGAGAATGTCTTAAACATTGTAGGAAGATTTTGAGCGCCACGAAAGCGATAGGTTATTCTGCTCATTAGTTGTCCAGGAGAGGTAGACCAATTAGGCCAGTCGTGGCTCAATGACTGGGAAAAGAGAAAGGCGCAGTGTTTGAGAGCTGGAAAATGTGGAATGGTGGTGATTTTTAGTATGAAACAGTTGAGAAATAGTGAAAAACGGAAAATGGAAAGAAGAATTGATAAACAAAAGTAGTTTCCTTAATAACATGTTTTCTATATTGTGTGGAATGGGTTTTGTTATTTGTTCCTTCACAATTCACTTCATCTCCAATGATTTTGGTCCACTGTATCCTTACGAGAAAGCGCTGCGCCTAAATGCCGGGCACCCCACGTCCTCAGCTTGTACTCGTTCATCCTTGCTGCTTTCCCACTGTTTCCATGGACTTGAGGAAAGCGGCGTGAGTCGGCTAGTTACACGCGCCTGATGAAATCAACTCTGGAAACTGACCCATTCCTGCTAGTCTTCTAGAGTTACTTGTTGTCTGCTTCTTATTATTCATTATCGTTCCATTTTCATTTTTTAGAACTGCTTTCTGGTTCGCTATTAACTATGTACTGATATTGATTCCAGAACAAGGTCTAGTTCATTACGAGTTTTACTTTATGGATGAAACCAGTGACAGAAATGCAGTAATCAACTTTGCCAGGTCAAATGGAGCAGCATGCGAATTGATAGAGTTAGTATTTTTGATTATAGTACAGAAAACTCCTAGTAGTAACCATTTAGCTTTGTAGCAGCAGGTGTGGAAGCGAAATTTCCCCAGGAGCACATGTGTAGAAATTAGTTCACCATTATTAGTGCAAATGTAAAAAGAGGATTGGTCAGGAAACGCTGACTGAGACGAGTCTAGTAGTACAGGTTATCTAATCGCTCAACTGAGTCAGTACTACAAATTTTTTTCTTCTGAATATCAGAAAAGTCAAATTTCGTCTTCGAATAATTCATGTGCTCGAAAATATTCAAGTAACGAATTTCGAGCTTTTCGAATAGTCACTCAATTTTATGTACTCGTTGACACACCAATGTATTCAGTACTCGCTATAGCTAAGAAGAAACTAGCAAATAATGCTCCAGTAATGATGACAAAGGTTTTCTAATAACAAGGATTTCCTAATAACTTCACTTAAAAATCAGCTAGTCACCAGCCGATCTCCACCCATTATAACAATGAATGAAATAGCCAATGTGCGAGTCTTTCCTAAATAATGGGCACCGAGTACGAACCTAAATTCAGCGGTACTTTTTTACAAACAAGGAATTCGCCTGGTCGCTACAGTAACAGCCCTACAACTAGCAAATAGATGGGATTGACAGTGAACATTTGCCGCTCGATCTCCTCCGATTTATTCCATGCATCATTGGGGTCTTCAGTGACCTCTCGCTTGGAGCTCGTTTCTGATACATAGTATGCATTGGCTCATCCGAATGATATAAGATGAAATAGAGACTCAGAGACTGTGCTTTGATTTATATAGATGTGACGGAATTGTGTACAATTGATGGAATGTTTGAATATTCGAGGATTCGAACAGCCCACTCATTCGACTTCACCGAAAGTGACTCATCCAACTAATTCACCTGTTCGGTTTCTTCCAAAGTAGGTTATTCGAATAATTCATTCACTCGGGTCTCCAAAGGATGAGGGTCTTCGAATTAATCAGTCGTTCGACCCCTCGAACCATTCATTAATTTGCTCTTGGAAAAACGCTTCATTCGAACTATTCGTTCATTCGGGTAATCGAAGAATTCCAACGTTCGAATAATTTGTTCATTCTCACGCCCAAAAATACAATATTCGAATGTTTCAAAAGCCCAAAAATCCAAAAATCTCAAAAAAGCTGACATTCGGATAACTCCATATGTCGAATATTCGGAATTTGCTGTTTTTCGAATTATCCAAGAGTTCTAATATTCAAAAAATTCGAATATTCCAACGTATGTTGACATACTGTGCATGCATAAGATATGACCAGTAGCTATTTTGGCGATAAATTTTTTCTCGTGTTTTAGCCCTGGATTGAGCCGTCAAAGTGAATTTTGATTTCATACTGAGGCTTCGTAATGGCATACTTGCAGTATGTAGCTTAGCATGGACACAAACTGATTCCAACTTATTGTACCCAAATATCGGCCGCATCGGCTTCAATAGAATTCATCCGAGATCTTTATGTCCACCTGTCGAGTCAATAGAATATTTTCTAGTGCTTAGCTTCTGAAGTGTATTCTCTGTTATGTTCTTCATACTATTACGACTGTAGTTTCATCGCTGACCAAGGGCGAGGCCAGACATGTGTAATCGAATCCCAAGTACCACAGTTTTGGAGCGATTATGTAAATACTTGCTGGTAGTAAATATCACAAAGTTATCCACCTTAGAGGCTCTAATCTCGAAGCATCTTCAAATTCTATTCTATTAGCATGGTGAAATCCAGATCCCAATCCAGGGCTGAGCAAAATATTCATATGCCCAAGAGCCTCTGTTAATTTCCGCTACTGTACTGCATTTTCATAATGAAAACGACTTTATGTTCCCATACGGCAGGAAACGAGGGGTGGCAACAACGTTGTGGCCCTGGAAAAATTGTCTGCATGGTATTATTGTGGCCCTGGAAAATTTGCCTGCTTGGTATTAATCTCCATTTTCTTTTCCTTTTGAATCTGATGTGAACTCCATACTGCATCCATTGATGTGAACTTCATGTTGTGTTGACCCTGATCAGGTTGTTATACTGTCTCTATAATCCATAATCTATCCACTAGTCAAGCAAAATAGGAAATGAATATATCCAGTAACGACTTGGCTCATCACATGGTCATCATATGGGTCATCATAAAGTTCACGTCTGTATTATGATCAATAACAACGTCTGGAATAGAATGATGTTGAATGGGCTAAAATCCAAAAATGAACTGTCTCATCCCTGTTTCACATTTGGAACATCACAGTTCACTTCGATCTTTTTGACTCGTAAACCAGCGAGTAATCAGTAAGTCAAGCCAGAATTCGATTCAGGCCACAAGGACGCAGCATTCCACGAAGGTGAGCGTAGTATGGAAGGCCAGTTGGGGAGGAAAAGGCATTCTGGATTGCTCACGCTTGAGACCTTTTTTGTTAGTAGAGTCAATGCTTCTGCATCAGAATGTCTGGATGGAAGGTTGCTTCGCTATTCAATGATCGAATTGGCATAAATAATCTTGATACTAAGTCACACTCAGAAGTTTTTTCCCGATTAGCAACATTCGTTCGAAGCTTCAACAAACGGAAAGCGTCTTGGTTTGAAAGAATTCCGGCAATTCTGCTCCCACGTCATCATCTTCTTTGAAGGTTTCTGATGGTTTAACCAGGCGTGCCATCTGACACACCCAAACTCTGTCTTCGTCGCAGTTGTTCAACATTCTCATCGTCAACGTATGCTGGCTGTTGTGACAGGGAAATGCTTACCCGATTAAGCCGATTCTGGCTGAACGTGGACGACGCAAGTTCCATAACGATTCCTCGATTTTATTCAGACTAGCTTTCGCTACGTGCGATGTGGTGTTGAGTTGCGTGGGGAAATTTTGTAGCCGTTGTTTCGACAACCTGACGGCGGAATGCTTGGTGAATGCTATTCGTCTGGCTACAATTCAGCACCTCAAATTGAACTAATATCCCACTATACACTCACGCCCATGCATATCGGTTTTATGCGTGCGTCTTTGAAAACACTCTCCATTCGTCCAATGTTAAAATAGTTTTCGGCCTAGTAGCGAATGTTTCCGCGATGGAGAAGGATTTTGTCAGTGTCAATCGGCTCCCAGTTCTGGGCAGCGCCAACGGTCTGCTCCGCCTTGACATCACAGTGGCATAAGAATGGTTACCGACAGCACTTCGATGGTATCCAAACACTGTTGCATGGAAACATTCGCACAGCAACATAACAAGCTCTCATGGTGTTTATGACGAAATGTTCGATATTTCGTAGAAGACATTAGCTCGTAACTCGGGGAACTCCAAACGGCCATTTGGATACGAATCAGTGCCGCGGTGCGGCAACTTTGGGCGAGGAGTATCAGAGGTCGTCCTCAAAGAATTATCGGTCGAGGAGTGCAGCAGACAGTCAAAGTGCCACGCCGCGCCGCGGTACTGGTCCGTATCCAACTGGCCGCTTGGAGTTCTCTCTAAGTGGAGGAATTCTCAGATCCGCTGGTTACCTCACCCTAACCCTTCCCGAAATGTCGCTTAACATCTGCTTCTCTGTGTTTTGCTACGATCAATGTACATTTCGTTGACGAGCGACTTTCATTGCTTCTAAACATGCAAAAATTTCGAAGATCAGCTGAAGAGGAATTATGTAGATAATACAGAATGGGCCAAAACAACGTCTACCCGGACAACCACGAGAGAACTGGATGCGAGGCAATTTGGTGCTCGTGAATGAGAATTAAGGTACCTGGAAACAGTAAGGCACCCTTTAGCAACCACGACTTTACGTCTAAGGGACTGACAAGATGTTAGGATGAAAAACACTCTCTGTAGAACAACGTGGTCTATAGAGAAAATTTTTAACTACTGTAATTTTTATCTGTTCTTAATGTCTCAGAAATGATGGAAAATCATCAACTCCTTTCCGTCGACAAAAATTTAAATCTCTGGTATGAGAAGCTGTACACATTCGACATGCAGCTAAACAAATTTCTTCAAGTTGGAGCACATATGGAGAATTTCATGCCGAAATTTCCCACTGTTTCTCCTTAACATGTTTTTTGTGAGGTGCGCCGGCAATTGGGGTATGATGGAAAAAGGCAATTGCTGGTCCGCTACTGGGTTAGGGTGTGCCGATGTATCCCTAGGTGGGGAAGATGCGCGGAACCGGATTCACTGGCCCGAGAAATTCAGAAACAAAAATCTTTTGAAGTGAAAAGTAAATGTAGGTAATCCAGAAAAAGAGATCCAGAAAGTAGTGGAAAAAATAACGGTTTGGAAACAACTTAGGCAATGCAGCGTTACAAAACTTACTTCATGAAATAATTTCGTGGAATTTACAGCGCAATTCTCGAGAGCCGAGGTGCCATCTATCCTCACCTTTGTTTGTAGCCGTCCCCCGTTGCATCCACTCGACAGACGGGGGTTTGCCATTGAATGAAATCAGTCACAGGTGTAGTGGACGAGAACTATAGATTTTGTAGTAGCTTATCATCACCCTATATGGACTCATACAGTGGAGTATCTCAGAAAAAAGTGGCTTTTTCTCGAAGGTTCATGAAAATCATGATTCTGGAGACAAACTATGCAACAACAAACAAGTAGTTGCTGATAAAATATAAAACTCCGCAGACGGAGTCGAGATTTCCACGACGCATTACGTTATAGACCGTTCCTAGTCGGCACAATAATTACAACTAGCTAATTATTGGATTGCCGGAAAAGTCACTCGCCATACGTCCCTGACTTGCCAAATTTTTCGGGATTGTTGTAGAACCCCCTATCCAAAACTACACAAAGGCTGATCAATAGCTTCCCTATAGTAAATTTTCCTTAGAGTCCTGTCACAATTTTGGCCGAAGAAATCATTTGGGCTGCTCTTCCTTTACGAAATTACAAAGCACAGCAAAGCAGGTCATGCGGCAAAGAACATAATTCACACGGGAAACCTTTACCATGTCTCTTAGTAGAAGGCTTGGTTCCACAAGATTAAAGAGACAGGTTCTGGCTTAAGATGAACCCGGATCTCGTCGACCGGTTGTAGTGGATTTCGAACCCCTCCTGAAGCTGATCGAAGATGCTCCGTGGAATGGTGTCCATGAGATGGCAGAACAACTTCAGGACTATAGCATAAAATAGCTATCCACCTGCATCGCCTCGAAGAGGCAGGGAAATGCCAATTATGGGTTCAACATATTAGATACATACACTCATTACGTTCTTTCAGACAGTCGTTAGGAAAATTAGTTATCATTACTTGGGAGTAAAAATCAGTATTGCATTTTATGAAGTGGTGTCATGACGAGTTGAAGCTGCACTCATATATTGCGTAAATGTGGGTTGCTTTGGAAAAGAAATATATAGATTGAAAAAGGATCGAATAGCAGGGTCGAAAGAGACGAAAAACTTTTCCGACAACAGAATACATAATTAACGCCATACACAATTTGACGCGCGGTTCGCTTCTTGGATTTCAGTATGATATCGATGAAGGTCATGCACGGAGGTTGATAATGTGCACCCACTTAACGTTTTGTAGCACTTCAAATAGCACTATTGAAAACCTGCAATTTGCAGCTTCTACAAAACAAGATGTGACTACTTTTAGCATGGACCCTCGATCGTTCCACTGGGTACCACCATATCCTCAGTCTTCTGAGTTGATACGGGAGCATCAACGACCAACGGTTCTTCAACGGACACAGCTCGATCACTTCGAACCGACGTCTAGTTCTAATTTCTTTTCGCCACTCAACATTGCATCAGGTATGTGGATAGTTCCGGAAACGCTGCACGGAATACCGATTTTCATATCATTTTTTGAGATTACTCTGGGGTGGTAGTAATCATGTAGGAACTTGAAGAAGAGGTCGTATTCCATTTTTTTCCTGTGTTTGAGAGCCCCACATATTTGGAATCGTCAAAAGTTGCTGATCAGTTCTATGTGCATGATTCGCAAAAGAATTACAAACACTTTCAGTCCTCCTTATTTTGAATTGAGACGAGGCATGACTTCCACGGCATCCATTGCATTGAACGGGGTGTATATGATCGTGAGAAAAAAAGGGCGTAGCCAGGCGACTCTGATTGGCGCACTCGGGCCGCTCGTCACGTCCATCTGTTTGAACTCGAACGGCGTCAATCCCTTAATACATGGTCCGTTTGTGCTTAGCGCGAGACAAGCAGATGGGCGTGACGAGCGGCAGAATGTGCCAATCAGAATAGGCTGGTTACGCCCCTTCTTACATCACGATGATACACACCTTATCGAACGTGTTTGAGCAGAAAACGCGATGCTGTTGTGGAAATCTCGCACCGCATTGAGATCGATCATAGTTTCTCCCAATATTATGGGCTCAGAAACGGGTTTTTCGGTATTCGTGATCAAGTAATAATGTGCTGAACAAATACCATCACGAAAGTGCTAAGTAGAATAAGTGAACTGAGTTGGATAAATGAGCTGCGGGGCATTCGACTGGAATAAACTGCAAATTAATGTCGAGCATTAGAAAACACTCTGCACGCACTGGCTTCAATCCAAGAACAAGCAAACGTGATGAAGCTGGAAGGAAGTGGAACCGTAGAAAATAAGCGTTAATAAATGACCTATCTAGCGAAAGTAGAAGGAGCAAAAAGCGGAGAAGCGTTAATAAATGAGCCTCTGAGTGAAACTGCAGGATAGAAGAACTAGTAAAAAGATAGGCAAACAACTCAAGAACATATAGCAAAACCTTGCTACGTATGGTTCCACTTGGGACCACATAAAAGCTGAGCCCCTGGAATGAAGCAAGAGAGAGGAGCCAACGTCATCACCGCAGTCTTCTGCAGAAGAAGAGAACCTCCAGGGAACTTTACCTAATCCCCTCCTCAGTAACTCGGGCTAAAGAAGACCGAATTTGTAAGAGAAGGTCCAAGTCCCCATCTTTTTTTGCACGTTGAGGCCGGGCCGTAGAAGCTCGCGCCAAATTTACACCGGAACCGAGGCCCGAGCCTCTCACAGAGGTGAAAGGAGAGTTCGCTGGCCCCACCTCCATATTACTTTTGCAGTGCTACATTTGTTAAAATAGCACATGGAGCTGTTCACACCTCGTCACTGATTCACTGATTCTCAGTGATCAAGCTGACCATGATAGTAATGGAGAAGGGCTTCAGTGGATATGCAGAAGAACCTCAGGTCGGTCTTTCTGGCTTTCTACGACCGTTTTCAGCAAGTTTGTCCGAGAAGAAGAGGGACTGTTCATTTATATTTAGACACCAGAAAAGTTTTGTTTTTCAAAAATCGAAGTCGAGGTTTGCGCAACGTAGTATTTAGGTGTCTCCAAAACAAATGAGGAGCGGCTGGAGTAGCGGAATGCTTAGGTGTAGCATAAGTGGACAGACCTCCAAATCGGTTTGAATTTTGCAACTGCTCAACGATTCTTTGTTAAAATATCATTATTCATTGTCCGAAAATAGTACTCTCTTGGAGGTTTTCTTCTCAAATATAAAAAGTGAAATTCAGATCTCTCCAACTCCAAATATTCAAGTCTACTACTTACTCATTCCACTAGATTACTACCACCTTTGGTCATTTAGAAAATTACCATATCAGAACATTTTCATGAATTTCAGGTTTTCCCTTCCCAGAGCTAGATTATCGCATTCATGACAGCTCGCCCATGATTCAGCCATCAACAGCAGCTGAGCAAACCATTGTTCCAACCACGATGGAGACAGGAGATCTGCAGAAGGATATACCAGAGCTCAAACCATTCACTCTCCACACACCGAGAAGGTCAGTATTCTGCGTAGCATCGCAATAAGAAATTCACTCGAGCAGGTTGTAAGGATTCGTGCAAGTGCTATGAACAAAGCTGGGTAGAAAAACTAGGAACCGCATGAACGGGTCACCTGTCCACACACCATGAGTTGCCGATTTCATGCTCCGGTGCATAACCTCTGAAAGATGACGATGACAGTAGCACTAGATATACCAATGCGTAAAGTGATTTATTTCTGAGAACTTGTGCACTAACGATTATGTCTGAGCCAGTCATAACGGTAAGCTGTATGAGGCAAATTTCCCAAAATTTCCAAGTCAGACAAGTCGGCACTTATCCGTGTTTCTCTGAAAAAATGGAAGGTCATGTTCACGTAAACATAAGGGTGAATTATTAACAACACAAGGCACACTGCGTTAACAACTCTTAAAAATTAGGTGTATTTTGTGCCAGTTCAACAGCTCACGACTACCTGTTTGGCAGTTATATGTTTTTTACATGAGGCAGAACACCCATGTGTAGGGGAACCGTCCCCAATATAGCGACAAATAACACCATAAAGTGTAAAAAATGAACAGATAAAACAAACAAAAAGAAGCATGGAAAAGTAGATGAGTTTTGTTCGAGCACCATCTAAGCATCCAGGTGAGTATCCACGATATTAGCGAACGATCTAAGTTTGCTTGGAAGTGACTTTCTATTATGTAGACTGAAATACTTCCTACCTGCACGATTTGTGAAGAAGTGAAACCTGCAGTTATGTTTGGCTCGCATCACAAAGTATTTAATGGAGTTAAAGCTAGTGCGAGAAGTCCCTGACGAAGAAAACTCCTCAGGTGTAAGTTTGCAGAGTCCGTTGATGATTTTATGGAACAAAATTTGGTCAAGCGTGTAATGACTTTTCAAAGACTCTGGCGAACACTTCTGCTTTTTCAATATCAGAGGTAACAGCCGTCCCATCTTCATGACATATGGGCCACAGTTTAGATTTAACGTCAAGTTTAGATTTAAGAAGTTTGTAAAACGCCCCTTTGTTCTTGGACTTAACGACTTTTCTTTCCATGAAAGCATAATACTTCCTAAGCTTCCTCTCAAATTTGTAATGCATGCATTTGAATGTAGCCCAATGCTCAGGTTTATTGGTCTTTACAGCGGTAGACCATTCTAAGGACTTTCTCGCCAATAAGGCGACAAGATATGGTGGTACTCTTGTCTTATTTACCGGCACCCTAACGACATGAACATACAGATCGATGGTGTGGTGAAGTATTGCGAGGTACAATTCGTAGATATCACTGACATTGGTGACCAAGGTAAAAGACCCATACCAGTCGACTGTAGATAAGAAACTATTGATTGGATCGAAATCGGCACCCTCTTGGTGACGAAAAGTGGTTTCGCTTTGTGAATTTCCACCTTGAATGTAATAGCATTGTGGTCACTAGTTCCCATTGGTGCACACAATTGAACATTGGAAATGACATTACGGACAGAGATCAGTATGAGGTCCAGGATATTCTCACCAAGAGGGCACCTAGAGACGTGCTGGCGAAGGGTTGTGGGTGTTGCATAATTCCAAAAAGGATTTAGATACCGCACAGGATTGTCCACATGTTAGGGCCTTATCCCATGTTCTCCCTGGTAAGTTGAAATCACCGGTTACATTACAGAGCCGATCACATGAGATGAGATTACTCACCGCCTTAAAGGCAGCACCCACGATAATTTTCATGTCAAAAATTTTGAATGTTTTGGGGTGTGGACGATAATCCCAGTAGTTTTACGCAAGGTGCACCACCAAAAGCATCCGCATTATCGAGATATAACAAGTTGAACACGGGATCCGGGGATCCTCAGACAAGTTGTAGCGGAACGCGAATCAGCTGTTCTCTGCCACTGTGACGGTCAGTTTTTCAAGGGTAACAATTGTTTCTCATGCTCATTTTGTAAAGTTCCACACTGTGATAATCTACTACACTCTATTTAAGTCCTCTCCGTTGTTATTCGACCATGTGATCTCTTGTTTTACTCAGAATTGTCAAGCTTCCACATATGGTATCAATTTCATTATTTGGTCCTTTACACTTAACCATAAGTTTTCTTTCTTTTCATAAGGCATGTTTCCGGCGTGGGCATCCTATTTCCTTCTCGTTTGGCTTGTTTTTCTCCAGAAGAGGTGCAAAATTAGTCAAATTTCCAGTTGCGCCAACGAATTCGTCGTCATTAGAGGCGGCGTTATCGACTTTCTTGATCTACTCCGTCCGCGTAACTCGGCCATCTTGCTATAAACCAATGAGTTGGTAATATCCAAAAACCATTTCACCATGAGTTCCGGGACAAATCCATACTTTATCTACGTTCCTCGTAGCCAAATACCCAAGATCGTGTTGAAACCTAGGTAACGAATTTTTTCGTGGGTGCTGCTTTTAAAAAGTTGTTCACTCATGGAGGAAGTGCAGCAGCACGCCCTATAAACCGAAACCACTCTGATGTTGACAGTAAGAGAAATAATATCACAACACAATAACTGGTACGCGTCCGGGGCGGACTCTCGGAAGACTTGGATGGGCGATAAGAGCCGGTTTACCAAAAGTGCCACTCCTCCGCCTCTTTTATTAACTCTATCCGACCTGAATATTCCGCACTTCCCGAACAGCCCGCCTATGAGGCACTCATAGGCGGACTGTTCGGCAGCAATACTCAGATTGAGCAATGTCTCAGTCAATGCAACCAAGGCAAAGTTGTACTGTAGGATATGGAAGTGAAGGCTATAGTAATTTTTTGTAAGTGAACGAATATTGGACGAAAAGCATGATAGGAACTTATCAGGACACCGAAGAGAAATGCTCAGTTTGACATCTGACTTGGAACATGAAATGCACTTCGATGTGATAAATTGTGCGCATCATTCGTAAACGAATGCAGGGTAACAGGATTGTCAGTAGTAGGAAATGGTTTGGAGTTGCATTTCAAGTTACTGTTTCATCGAGCAACTCTTTCAGCTTTGACCCTATCCCTTTCTGCCTTTGGCAGAGAGAGACGGATGAAAATCTTCGGGATAAAGTGTAATAGTTCCTGAGAGGCGATGCTCGCTGCAACATCTGCCTGGCATGCAAGGATGAAGGAAGAACAACTTTCAGTAGTCTAGGATAGGAACGTTTATAACGACTCATTCGAAAGGTAGAAACTGGTGAGCACTCCATACCAAGGAAATCCATAAGATGGCGAACGGCATAAATATCATCAATAACTCTGCACAAAGGAAGTTCGGCTGCGCTCTCAGGCATGCCGACGACAACAATACAGCGACTGTGTTCGTCTGGAGAAGATATGGGAAGAGGATTGAGAGGATATGGAGGCGAGGAGACAGTTTCTTTATGTGGCAAGGTAGGAGTGTGGTTAACCAAAGGTTTTGAAGCTTGCGAAATACAAACAGAATTCTTGAGCTCGGCATTCTCCTTTCTTAGCAACGTGATTTCTTCAAAAAAAAAAACTCACGATTCCGGTTTAAGGCCGATGTTGGTAGCTTTCTATCCTCCAGAGGGGTTGCTATGACAGTTCGCAAGGGTCGCGAAAGAGCTTCATCCTTTAGAAAAAGGTCGACGTCCTTGTCGAATTCGTCAGGTACTGCAGGCAAGAAGTCGAAACACAAACGCTTTCTGGACCTCTCCCGAACAGGAACAGAAAAAAGAGGAGTTTCAGACATCGGCAATCGTCAGAGAATCTTATGCACCAAGAAAGGCGGCCAAGAGAAAGTAGTTTGATCCCGGCCACAGAGATCACAGCAGAAAAGGAGGACCGACGGATATGAAATAGATTCAAAGTAGGACTCGTTCGGGGAGCAAAGTCTACCGAGAAACAAGATCACGAAGGAATCACCTGGTTATGTGGCGATACGCTGGATGGCTTTGTACCTCGCCACAAAGGTACAAACAGATTCGACGGTAGGAGTAATAGCGAGACAGGATGATTGATGCGATTGATTCAGCCAGCCAAATTAATGCAGAAGTAACAGCCGAAGCGGAGAGAGCCACTGATGACCGACCGCATGGCTCGCCCGCATGCGCGGAGATGAATTCGGAGAAACGTTTGACTCACTCACATTATGCAATCCGTCCACATTTTGCCTTTCCGTTGTAATGCCCTATCACGTAAACCGCTATTTTCATCTTGGCATTCCATTTTTCGCAGCACTTGAAAATCGGCCAAAGACATTTGGGTTACCATGCATTTCTCTAGCTGTTAATTTCGTGAAGCATGCCATACTTGATTTAACATTGGGTTGCAGTATCTAGTACAGGAGGATTCAAACCAGCTTTTGGCCCTAAAATTCGTGCATTCCCTAAGCATAATAATATTAGGTTAATGCAAAAGAAATGGCGTTCTTTTTTCAGAACCTTTTTTTTTATAATTTGGATTGGACGTAGTACGACATCTAGGTGCAAATATATTCTTGTAGAGCGAAGGAAGCTCTTTCGTTCCATGCGTATACGAGGTGTCGGCTAGAGCGAGGAAACACGATATAACAGGAAGACTGTGAGAATCCTGATACCTGATTTTTGAATTTTGAGGATTTTTCTGTAATACCACAAGCGACACAGTCCAAGATACCTTTCTTGTGACAGGTCAGGACGTCAGTAGCTACCCCACATGGGAGGCCTGGTGCAACGGGGTTGTTGTTGGTGAAACAGAGACGAGCACTTTTTGAGGCTTTTTCTTCGGTATCTCTAGAATTCTTGGTGGGTGATTCTTCCCGAGCTGCTTTTTGGAGACGTAACCCTGTGCAATACCTGTTGCTGTTAATTACTTCAGAATGTCGCGAGGGGTCTGCTAGAAAGAAGCGAAAGATGCTCAAAAGCACATTTTCTGCAGCCCAACTTTTCACTTAAATTTGGTTCCGAGAGCTGGTTCTAATTTTGATAACCTTCATGGAAAACAGCTGAGTAGTCCTTATATTCTACAGAAAAATTTCTGTGTTCCTGTCAATTTTCCCAGCATCGGAATCCTTAATCCTTCAAGAAAAAAGCTGTCAAACAAAACCACCTCAAGACGTAGTTTTTCTTGTTCTTGGGTTCTTATTTTTCCGAATTCTCTGTGCAGGGGATCGGGGACCTGCCAATGCAATAAGCGATGGTCCCCACTAATCGAAGATTTCATGTGGTCTGCCAAGATTGCCGTCTATTAGGGTTGTGAGAAAAAAATGTAGTCAACACGAGAAAGCGCCATTTCTTTTGCATCAACCTAATAGTAAAGCAGAAGGATTCACACCCGAATATGTATAGAAGTACTCGAAAGCAAACTCATCCTCAGGCGATAGCTCAAGGTGATCCGACAGGCATTTGCCGGGTGACCTCATGCAAGTCACCCGGTAAATTCCTTCGGGTCACCTGGTGTGGCAACCTTGAACTGACCTGTTTCGAATGCTTTTTGGAATGCTACTTTCTTCTAACCTTCAGGACCACATTCTTGTCAAAGTCTGTAGCTAAAATTGAAGATACGATAATGGCTGCCATATTCAAAATTTTTTTCGGAAGGATGTTGGCGTGACCTTTTGTTGGGTGCCTCAAGTTTCGGAACTTTTCATCCACCCTCTCCAAAGATGAAATCCAGCTCTATCAAGGGAGAGGTAGATTGTTCAAAAACGTTGCACCACCGCAGAGTAATAAGCCAGCAAACGATGTACAATAACTTATGGCCCTCCCTGTATTTCAGTCAAAATAGCATTCTCCTCATGACACATGGAAATTCCATTTTGACGTGAGCTGCCACGTCTTCGTGATTCTATTAGGGTGTTAAGTTGGAAATGCACGTTTTTGCATCGGACAAACTATTTTCTAAAAACAAAGCTACAACACCCCAGTTCAAGTTCAATGCAGAATTAGTATTGTTGAACCTCCGACACCTTCCACAAAAAGAGTGAGCGCTCTCCTCTCGGTTGCCGCAGCGCAGTGACTCAAAATAGCGGCTTACCAAAAATTTGGTTTCGTCGCAGTTTTGGAGTTTTTCTCATTTATTTGAGGCTTGAACGAAGCAGGCAAGTGGTCGCCTGATAGCGCAAAGTCTGGGCTATTGGACGGTCCCATACGCGACTCCTGATTCCGGATGTGAAAAACAGGGCAGTTCATGAATCGAGTTGCAGTCACAATTTCGATCAGTTACCCAAGTTAGGGGCCATTTTCGGGTAACCCATTGTCGCATGGATTTAGCCAAGTAATATTGCGAAAATTCTCTTAATTCTATATATGATCTGTAGTGGTGCTCCGCTTTAGTTTTACGTTCTTTAACAACATAAAATTAGAGAACAGAAATTCCAAAATTTTGGCCGGTCTTCTTATAAATTCCTTTAAAAAACAAAGAATGAAGGTGTACTCGATAACTCGCACATGAAAGAATACTACATGAATTGCTCTTTCAGAAGGTGTTAAAAGTTTGGCGAAAAACGTTTGGCAACACATTCATAAAAACGTCGGAACTTCGGCGCGCATTCCCAACTTAACACCCTAATAATAACTACCTTGACGCTGCTCTTTTTCAAAGTAAGCGATGGCTAAAGTAGTGGACATGACCGGCAACCTTTGTGCCGTCACTGCAGGATGGTTTTTGTACAGGAAAATTTGGAAGATACTCACGGTTCACTTGGAGTTCTCATACAAGTACTTGATGGTAAGCATAAACACAAAAATGGCAAAACTAGGAAAACTTCAGCTGAAATCTGGTCTTTTAGGTTCTATTTATGACTTGACAAGATACCCTCGGGTCATCCGATATTGTGGCGCGCACACAAGGTCCCTCGGCTGACCCGATCGAACTTGAAAATTCGCTTACGTCGCCTAATAGAAGGCCACGCCCAAAAATATAGTCTCTCGGGTGACAGGGTAGAAATAAAATTCCTCTAGGGCCACACGGGATTCTTGCCTGAGTTTATGCAAGTTTCGAATCTGTTACCTGGAACAGTCGAAAATGCACGAACAGTTTTTTGTCTTTCGAAAGTCACAAAGTGATCACGGATCAGTTGTACTGTAGTGGTCCCCAAATTACTTCACAAATGAAGACTGTGATTAGAGGAGATGTGTTGCTTTCCATCTGACTATCCATGTTCTCCTTCAGCGTTCCTGATCACGAGTTCCCACTGTTCAATCCTGTATTTCAATATCCGGTGCCAGGTGTGGACGCCGGCCAGTTCTCGATCAAGAAGGATGTAAAGGTAAATTTATTTTCAATACCTGCTGGGTATGCGAAGTTTCCAACAAAGATTCTACACTTTTGTTCTGACCGCTGCACATTCAAGATAAAAAAGCGCCCCGTTAGTTCATAATTTTTTTTTGAAGTGTAGCGGTGGATCAGTCGTTCATAATTTCTTCCTTTTCTCTTCCTAAGTTGAAATCTCATTCAATACTATTCCAGCGACTCGAGTGCTTAGTTATGTGAAAGAACGAGCATGAACACCTTTAAATGCAATATTCATTCCGTTTGGTATAAGTTGCATGACATGGCATAGGATAATTAGTGTTGATGAGGCACTTACACAGCACCGAACAATAGGAAAATGGCGAGGAGAGAAGGAGAGAAAATAGAAGGGAGAAGGAGGCGGTGAGTGGATAGCAGAGCTCCAACTACCATCTCTTTGCGGGATCACTTTTCCGTAACTCCTACTCGCTGACAGTGCGAACTGCGCACTTGATTCATGGCTTCGCCCGCGTAGAGAGAAACGTGGTGGTCATCGCTGAGTTGTGTCAAGGGCTTCTCCTCTTCCCCCACACGAAAAACAAGTACCTGGCGCCATGTACATCGTTGCTTTTAGGATGAGTTCAACGCTTACTTAACACAACCTTCGCAAAACTATTCGTCAAATCCTCCATCTGTTCAAATGCATCAGACGTTCACCTTCACGAAACCGAACGACAACTCGTGCAATATCACCCAAGATTGCCAGGTAAGCCATTCCAGTACCACGTCGCAGGAGCCAATCATTGCAAGGAGTCGTGCCTGTCGAATATTTCTTGACGTTAATTGACTCAACATTACTACACATACGTATCTATGTCTCAAGAAATTTTTTCTGGCTAAAAATGAATGGGTTGATCTCTCTCCTTGGACATGTTTTTTCCATGCTAGTGCTGGGTTTCGCATGCCAAGTATCACGATGATTTTCAAAATGTTTGGGGAATGGATGCTAGATCCAGATCGCTCTTTTTTCCAGTCATGCATTTGATCTTTGTGTGGCCCTCTGCTAGCACATAGCATTTTTGCATGAGAAGCTTTAATCCGCAACTTACGCAGCTATGGGAAGAAATAATGCGGAAGTAACAGTTTTGAACATGATAGCTTAAATCTAGCTTAACTTCTTAGCTCAAATTCTTTTCCTGTTTTTTTTCTCTAGCTTTTCCAACTCTGTAGAGTTTTGAAGAAAAAAATTCGAGCAAGAGGCCAACCAGAGAATGAAGTTAAGGTAATGGAATTGTGAACCTGCACTTGATGGAAATCAACAATAGAAATGGAGTCATCTAATATGCTGGTCATTCCGCTTGTCAGGGTCTAAACATCATTTCTATATCATTTCATGTCGAATGTGTTTCCAAACCGAAAATTCCCAAGCCGATTCGGTGATATGTTTCCATAGGAATATGATTTGAAAAAAGTATTTGAACTCCTGCATTTGCCAGTGCAGGATTATGCTATGTGGTACAAATATACTAACATGAATAGCACATTGTTAATCAACACACTGGAAGTAAATAACTGCTGATAAATACATTAGTGTAAAGAATGTAGACATTTAGGTTTGTCATTCAACGCATGCCAATGGGCTTCATTTTGGAGCTCGCACATGCGCCGCTTGTGCAGCCTTTTTTCGACGAACAATTAGCGATGGAAAGAAGTATGTCTGTAAAAGGAGTCAACGTTGTAACAATCCTAGCAGAGACGGTGCGTCATTTCTGATTACTTGGGGCTACTTCAATTTCATTTTGCAAGCAAGGAAATGCGCACTAGAAATCAATCATCATTCCTAATGGGAACTTTTCAGCGACCGGCTACCGCAAAATCTGTCGAAGTTGTCGGCTGAAGCGATGTATGGACATTGGGATGCTACCCGATAGTACGTATTTCTGAATGATTCATTCATTTTTATTGTAATTTCACCCTCAGTGTGCTCACATACAACGGAGCGGACCTTTGAAAATGTTCACGCTCACACGCATGATGGTCTGTTTCCAGACGTTCAACATAAAAGGTCACGGCGCGAAAGCCCACCACCTCCAATTACGAAGTCGTTCAGTGCCATCTTCCAGCCGTTCTACGACCACATGCATACAAACGGTGGATCAACTATTGCCTCCTCCCTCTGATCTTTTCTGCTACATTCGGCTTTTATGTATGATGCAAAAGATTACTCAGTGAGCAGCGTTAAGGGACTAGTACGTAGTCTCACACCGTCTCCGCTCATTAATTTCTGTTTTCAAAACTCTTTCAAGCTCTTCAGCAAGAAATCTATGACATCTACAGTCTTTCTCAAAAATCCTCGCCTCACGCTGCACCTCCTATCTGCTGAGGCGCGCCGCGTCGCCTATGCATTGTCATCCAAGCTGCGACGTGGCTTAGTCGACGCGCGGTGTAGCGTGAGGCAAGGATTTTTGAGAAAGACTGTGTCTCGCAATCACTACAAACATTCTCTGTTCGCTTACCATAGAATCCTATTGTACTGAGTTTTATCAGTCAACTATTCAGTTGTTCTAGAAGCGGTCTTTTCTGGATCCTTATCTAATGATCGATCTAACTTCTGGTCTCATCTTGAAAGATCTTTTCATTTGACAACTGGAGCATGGAGTATAAATCTTGAGTTTTGAAACAAAAATCACAGCACCCTCCATAATACAATGGCTAAGTCGATGCAAGCGAGACTCAAAAAGGATTCGTTTCATTCATTTATTGTGTGAACAAGAGAAGAAGAACTCAGACTGGCAATGATGTGAGGTTATGTTGCAGTGGTTGCAGTGGTACGAAAGAAGTATAAAAATGGGTGTGAAAAATAAAGCAACCTAAGGTGAAGGTGAGACAAATCAACATTATACACTTGAAGATCTACATATCTATCATGGTATCTAGTTATTGTAGCCTTGGAGGATTCAGAACTGATTTACCAATTGCTGTTTTGTTGAGAAATTTGGGTGTAATAGTATTTTGTTGTTCAGAAGCGAGGGAAAATCAAGAATACTGTTTTTGACGTCGAAGAGGAGAAAGAGTGAATTCCGATATTTCAAATAGTAAGCAGGACTAGATGTGAATGTTGTTAGAGTGACGGAAGCACCAATGGTAGGAGATTCTCAGAGATTCCGAGAGGACAAACGCAGCCCGAACACGTTTCTACAGCAGTTACACCTCGAANCTCCCCCCAAGTGATGGTCCCCCCTTACCTCGGCAAAAAGTGATGGTAAGTGGAGTACGATACTCAGGGTATTCCACCTATGATGGTAAGGTAAGCACTTGCAAAGGAATTAATGAACTTAAAAATTATAATTATAAAAGGAAATTAACGAACAACTAGGAAAGAATGACGGAAATGTATTTTAAAATGAAAGATGTTGACAGTGGGCAGGATATACAAAAGCCTCCAAAAGCCTCGAACAGATGAGCGTTTATATACAACAGAACCTGCTAGATACCAACTAAAGCTTAGAGGAACGGGAAGAGGCAGGGCGTAGGTGAAACACAAGAAGAATTCCGAAGAAAATAAGAAAAACAAGGAAAAAGTGCTCGTAATGCTCTCAGTGGACGCAACCAAATGATACCTGTATGTTTCTTTTATGCCTTCTTCCGCCTCGCATTTGTCGCTGGACATCTTGTCGATGTTGAAATACGTTTTGTTGAGACGATAATCTAAACCAAAGGCTCCACTGGGATTGCTCCTAATAATAAAAAAAAAACGAAGTGAATGGAACCAACCTCTACTCCCCATATGCCACAGACTGCGTGGAAGTTCTACGAACCCATAGCCTAATAATACGACAAGCAGAAACAAACCCCAAGTGTTAGAAGCAGACACAAGTATAACCTTCAGGTGTTCCCTGTAAAATAAAGAAAAACAGTTCAAATGACTTCGTGTTTTGGAACCTCAGCATATATACTACTGCGTGTTAGTTTAGTGCCTACAAGGACTGTAGACGAAACGTTCATCTGCGGCCTGACATATCTGCTCTAAGGCCGTCCTCTGAGGCCTTCAAAGAGGTTTGTTCATCTGAGGGATTTAGCGTCTAACCCTCCAGCATCATTCTGTCCTGTGGTAGAATCTCGATAATGTGCAAACCACGAAATGCAGAAACCACACAGTGCCAAAACTTAGTTCATCCGCAGTTCCACTCACAGAGCAGATGCAGGCTAGACCCCAGATTTCTCCGCTGGCGAGTTAGACGCCCGATTTTTCAGGCCTCTGAGGACGGTGATCGAGCGAAAATGTCAAGCCGCTAACAAACGTTTCACCAGTGCGCAGGCATTGAAGAAAGTGAAGAAAAAGGCAGGTACTACGTGTGGACACTCAAATATAGCGTTTGAAACAGAATATGAAATTATTTCAAAAACCAACTAATTTCTCAATTAACTCGGAACATGTTTCGCTAGTGGAAGAGCACAAAAAACGTGAACAAAAACTTACATGTTAATTACCACTCCTTTGATAATGGCATACACAAGCAGTAATGCGAACACTAGCAAGTAAAGCCCATAATAGACAGCGTTGTTGAATAGTGCCGCCTTCATCTTGCCATAGGCTGTGAAATCTCCTGCGTTCACATAACTTTGCATGAACGGAAGAACGAGCCTGCAAAGGGGGAAAAACTCTGGTGTACACAATAGCAGATCTGAGCCGATAATAAAAACAAAAGAGGAATGAAAATTAGAGCTACTCACCATGTTAGCACTTGTGCGGTCCAGTAGACAATTCTCCAGAGGCAGAGCAGCACTGCATCAGGAATATAACCTCCAGGCTTCTCACAGTGCGTGAGCTCACCTAATGTATTGTTCAACGAACGTGCCTGTTCAACCTCACACTTGTGATAGAATGTCTGCAAAATGATTGATCAAATAACGAAATAAAACGAAGCAATAGCTAGTATTTGATGGAACGGAACTCCTATGGAAGAGGAACACTAAACCTACAATTGCAACATCCAGTGGAAGCACGAAGATTATCACAAATGAGAAGTACCAGCCGACAAAAGTCGACACAGTAACAAAGAGGTGGTGACGTCGCCAATCAGCATACTGAAAGAAAATGTTTTTTGTATCGTAACTAACGGATGTTACAGCCAAAATGCTTTGTAAAGAAAAGGGTTAACTACGACGAAACGATCGATTTTGATCGTCTTCTGATTTCTTTAAGAAGAACAAGGCTCAACTCTTCTCATGACAAGACAGAGACTATACCATATGCGAGCCCGAAAATTTTCAAGAGTTTTCTCTCCCTTAGATGTTACGTATTGGAGTAATCGAAGCATTGGACGCGTACTCACTTTTTACAGCAAACATATTCCTGCAGGGTTACACTGGATATTCATATACAGTGGCGAAACGAGAAGTTTGGCGGGGAGAGGGGGAGGAGCGTGGGGAAAGTGTGGTCACCTTTTTGGGGAACCGGATGGGAAACAAAAGTTGAAAAATATTCTTTATAATACTAAGTAATCAGTAATCATTTTTTGAAACGATGATTTAAAAAAAAACAAAATACAGGCTAATACGATGTTTTTAACTGTTTTATAAAGTGACATCAAAAATTTGGTGACCCATCCTCGAGGTGGGGGAGGGGTCTTTTTCAGGCTATTATATTATCCAAGGCTTCAGTGAAAGGAACCTTGGAAATTCTGTGGATCCGGATTGGAACAGCGCCGACAAACACAGTGAAGACAAGAAACACCAATCTGTTGGAGATATTGCCACTAGCAGTGTATCAAACTACTACGCTCAAATACTGCAATCTGCGAACATTCACAAGTCTCATATACATCTTTTTTCCTTTGCTTGAGGGTAACGTCCACATTTCCGTACCCATCATCGATATGGTCTCAAATTTTGCGCTCATTAGCAATGTAATCAGAAGAAATTCTTCACCCTTAGGATAAGTGCAGCTTGTGGTTTATGCATATGTTTCGCATTATCCCTAAATACCCTTAGTCTGCGTGTTGCCGCTTTAGCCCAAAACTGTGTACTATACGTTGAGCAAACGATCCTACATAATACGTGAACGCACACCTAGGAGTCTTTATTTTTTCAAGAAAAAAAAGACACCTTATTCAGAAGCAATGCAGTCAAAACGAATACTGCAATAAGTTCGACAACGAGCGGAACTGCGCCCATGCCTCAAACCGTCGTTTCAAAGTTCATGTTTCCATCTGAAATTGATGCTTTGAAAACCGTTCATGTAATATGCGATCGGACGATATCTCAAGAGAGAGGAAAGTTGTTCGCCACTTTTGTTCGCGCCATGACATCGTAAAAACAAAACTGCTCTGAGTGTCCAGAAGAAAACTCAAACATGCATATCTAATTCGGAAAGTATCGCTTTGTCCTGAACAATTTGAGCTAGCATACACTTGAAGATAATCAGAATTTATTCGCTGACAACTTCTACGTTCTAACTATGTCTATTGTTTGAGAGCAGCGAGACGAGCGGCCTCCGCAGCCTTCTTCGCTTGTTTAGCCGCCAAGTAATCTGCCTTTTGCTTTTGCACGTCTTCAATCATCTTTTGCAGAGAAGCGCCTTCGAGAAGCTGTTGAACAGATGAATCAACCTAAAGTGAATGTTTCACAATATGTTAATTGCAGAATTCGTAAAAGAAAAGCAACCTTGGGAGCTTCGAATTGGGTAGGTAGTTTGCCAACAACATCAGCATTAGCCAGCTGGAATTTCGCAGCAAGTCGGTTCAGCTCATCCTAAAAAATTGTCATAAGCAATATCGAGAATTCTATTCGTATAAAAAGTGGGAGAGGTTTGAAACTCCAAAATACGAAAAGCAAAAGAAAAATCCAAAAACGTATTTGAATTTTAAAAAGACAGCTTTTGACCATTGCTTTGAGAGGTCTTCAAAAAAAAAAGAGGCAGATCTCCAAAAAAAAAAAATAAAAGAGGCAGATGCTTTCTCATTTCCGTCGAATAAAAAAAGTGTCAAATGTGATCGATAGGCGTTGAATTTTCATCAAATCATTGGATCATCTCCAGAACCACCTTCCCAATCAGCACAAATTTTTCCACGGAGCCGCAATGCATCCTATCCCTAACTTTATGGAGAAAAGTCAAAATACAACGGAACTGTTCTGTACTTGATGATATTAACCATTTAGTTGGCCACAAATAAATAAGTAAATAAATAAAAAATGTAGTGGCCTTCAGTGAAAACGAAAGGATTAGCTGATCGTATTAAATCACAATTGATAGATACACATTGAAATGGATGTTTTACATGCTAGCGCAAAGTTAATAAGTTCCCAAAGAGATAAAATTATGCGCTCTCATTAAGCAGAGAGTGGAAAGACTACATGCTGAAACAAATACTGGCCGAACTTAAAACAAGCCTGTACACTAAATGCCCACAACCATGTAACAAGCTAGAAATTTTTGGCGAAATGTGGAACAGTATTCCCCGTCCTGTGTAGCTACACATTATTGCAGTTTTATAGTACACAGAGCGGTACAGCATGAAAAGTCTTCCAGCAACTTGTTACAGCACTTGATAAAACATGAAGTCTTTTTTGTTAATGTGCTGAATGCGCGTACGAGGAAAATTAAGGGATTAAACAATAAAGACGTGAGTGTATTCAAACACAACGATCTCCAAGAGACACATTGCTGAGTTACAATACCATGTTCACTAAACAGCGAGTAAGCGGCCCAGTCCCCCAAAATTCAAGAAAAAATTATTATATTTTCACTTAACTTTTATATAATGAATTTATTTAAAGTGCTTAACACGAATACCGTATCTACTTCGTACGGTGAGCCTTTTTATAAGGGAACGATCACAGAATCCTCTCAAATATTGCACAGAGGACTACTTCGGGCGCTGACCACGAATATCATCATCGTTTCGCGCGAGTGCCATAGTCTTGCAGAAATTGACATTTTCTACCAATTTCCCACAGTACTTCTTCCTTATTCTCACAAAAAAGGTTGTGGTGTAGAATGAAGATGGTATTCATGCTCAGCAATCCATCACAGCAAGGTCTGAGGCAGGCTATGAGACACCGTACCTATCGCACACCTACCATACCTCTACGAAAATTGAGCTATGGTACAGAATGGATACGATATTCGTCTTCAGTACTTCAAATAACTTCTCTGTGCAAAATTTGAGCAAAAACAATTCCTTGAGAATTCTGGGGTGCCGGCTGAGGAATAGTGGTGTAGATTAAAAACCAGGTAATTTATATTTCCCAAGCTGTTCCCAATAGAGATTTTGATTCTGAACGGTGCAATTATTAGGGTGTTAAGTTGGGAATGCGCGCTGAAGTTTCGACGTCTTTATGCACGTGTTGTCAAACATTTTTTGTCAAACTTTCGATACCACCTGAAAGAACAAATCATGGAGAATTTTTTCTGATGTGGTCTGCCGAACATTCAACCATTGTTTATTTTTTAGAGAAATTTATAAGGAGACCGACTAAAACTTCAGAATTTCTGTTCCCTGGCTTTATGCTGTCAAAGAGCGTAAAACTGCAGCGGAGCACCACCATAGTTCAACTGAAGAATTAAGAAAATTTTTGCTGTATTACTTGGGTAAATCCATGCAACATTAGATTACTCGAAAATGGCCCCGAACTTGGGTAACTGAACCGAAATTGTGACT
Source organism: Ancylostoma ceylanicum (assembly GCA_000688135.1). Lineage (NCBI taxonomy): Eukaryota > Metazoa > Nematoda > Chromadorea > Rhabditida > Ancylostomatidae > Ancylostoma > Ancylostoma ceylanicum. The sequence continues at coordinate 48,660 of JARK01000163.1, read as the reverse complement.
GCAAATCAATTCCTCGACTGCCCTGTTTTTCAGATCTGGAATTGGGAGTCGCACTTCGGGCCGTCTAATAGCCCAGACATTGCGCTATCAGACGACCACTTGCTTGCGTCGTTTAAGCCTTACGTGGAAGAGAAAAATTCCGAATTCGCGACGAAACCAGAATTTGGGCGAGCCGCTTCATCCGATCACGGCGCTGCGGCATCCCACAGGAGAGCGCTTACTCTCCGCGTGGAAGATGTCGAAGGTTCAACAATACTAATTCTATATTGAATTTGGACTGGGATGTTAAAGCTTTGTTTTTAAAAAATAATTTGTTCAATGCAAAAGAGCGCATTTCCAACTTAACACCCTAATAGATTAAAAAATAAGCAGAGTACATCACCCACAGCGGCTCAATAACTAATTATGTGAAATACAGCAAGAAATAACAACAACTGTACGCCCACCATAATCCAGCAATCTTTTGTTACAATGAAAATTCGGCATACTAGACATCATTCCGCTTTTCTGTTCCAGAATACCGAAAAACAAACTCAAATTTTGTCGATGAAGGTCATTTAACGCACCGTTGGGGTAAAATGGAGTTGGGAAGAGGCACCACAAAAAGTGGTCGTAATGGCCACCTAGGCAGATTTCTTGACGTCTAATGGCAAGCTATTTAACAGAGTTAGTCGATCTCGTAGTGGTTGAAGTTATCATAATCACTAAAACAACGCTCAATTTATACCGTAGCGCTATCCTTGACCGATTACCGCATGTAAGCAGAAGACACAAAACCCGAAACACCTTCCAAACTCTGGGAAGACATTTTTCCAACATTAATATCAAAGTATTCAAAGCGGGAAAAAGGTTAGCGGCTATTACTCTAAATCCTGGAGGAACATCAAGTTGTCAATCAAAGAAAATACTATATTTGGAGAGAAAACACCTTCGAAAGTGAGCAATAGCTAGTGTTCAAAAAATGTGGCTACCAACGAACAAAAAAAAATTAAAAACTAATCAATTCATGTAATGAACTCACGCTTAGAGCTTTCTTTACTGCTGGATCTGAGCTGGCAAGATCTCCTCCCTTCTGGGCATATTCACGGATCTTTTTGACAAACGCCTGCTGCACAAGATCCTGCTTGCTAACCATCGAGGTGGAAAGCGTACGCACGGAGTTTACTGCGCGGAACATTCTGTGGTGGCCCTGTAAAAGAATGTACTGAAATTGAGAAAAGAAAAAAAAATGACAGGAAGGAACGTGGACAAGTGGCGGTAGCAATCACTACGAGCAGCACACATTAAACAACGGCGAATTGTCAATAGAATCAAATCAATCAAATGCCATTTTTTTTTTTTGAGGATATTGCTTATGGCGTATCCATTCCAGGAAAATAAGAACATCATAATCAGAGCAAGACGAGAAAAGAAAGAAAGTAAAAACAAAAATAAAAGGAGAGATGTACTGAAAATAAGAAGAATGACTGAAATGAAGGAATTGCCTGTCCACATATCTGAAACAAATATATAAATCGAAGGATAGACCCAAACGACTCACTACACCCAGTTTCGATAATTTGATGTTTTCAAAAGCCCATTTGCATTAGTTTCTAGTATCTGAAACAGAAACAAGAATTCGGATGATCAGTATTAAAAACATTGGGATACGGCAGTGGAGGAAAACTTCGCATCAGTAACTGCATTAATCCAAAACAGTTAACTTTTGCTCAACAAATTCTCTCGAAAGGGAATCTGCAGGACCGCGCGTATTATACGGACAAGGACATCTCGTCAAAACATTTCGCGCGGAGATTCCACTGCGAGCTCCGGTCCATTGTCTCGCATCATTTCACCGCTAGTTTCGATTCAATCAAACATCCACACGGAAGTGAAACTTCTGAGTAGGATTAATATGTATTAATAATTATGGAAACACACCATACTGATGAAGCCCCCTTATGACGAACGATATGGCACACTTGTGCGCGACTAATATTCACAGTGAACTGGACGAGTTGTCTCAGATTCATCCTCTCGATTTGAGCACGGCAGCGGAAGCAATATCAGGAACTCCAGCAACCCGGTTTTGCATACCCAGAGATTCCGAGAGGGNATCACTACCACTGACCAATCAGGGAATTTCGTTTCACACACACACGTGACACACAGACTAAGCCCGTTATTATAAGTCATGATTTTATTTCACAAGAAGATGAGGATAGAGAGCGTTTTTTTTTATAAGGATGATGTAGGCCGTCCACCGCGATACAACTGCTGAGAAGGAAAGTCTCGCTGCCATGATGTCTTTGTAGCTTACCTGAAACTAGAAGTTTAGATACCTGCGCAACGCAGAACAATTCCATTGGAAAGTTTTTTTTTACCTGATTGCAGTGGTCGTTTTAGGCGAGCAGACAAACAGCATAAAAAACTCATCAACTGTTTCCTAGCGTACGTATATAGGGAGATTTCTGAAATCTCCTGCATCATTGCAGTAAAAACTTTCTTCATGCTTGCACAGTTTAGGTTTTTTCATCTCTCCCAATTTTAGACAAATTTTCTGAGAATTTTTAGTTAGCCTTTCTTCACAGCTATCAAACTGCGAAGCACTATTTCGCATCTATCCGATCAACTCATCGTTTCGCAACTTACTTCGGTGGGACATTTCAGAGTCGCTGATGTTTCCGAAAAGTTGACCGCGAATCCTTTGTGCCCAACTGGGTCAAAAAGAGAATTCCATAAATGTATCGCGAACATAGAATTTCCAAATTTGCTAAGATGGAAGAAGTCTTCCGCGTAGAAAGCGTTGTCATCCTCTCCGAACTTCTAAAAAATCAGCGGATCAGTTTATGCTCCTCTTCAAACGTGCTATTAGAGGAACGCACAGGAAACGAGGAAGTAATTTATGACATCGACGCCAGTGATGTAAACAGTGATGTAAAAATTTGCAAATTTTCAATTACCACAAATTTGTCAACGGTTATTAGGATTTTGTGTGTTGTGTGGGAAGACTGAAAACAACGCCAAGTAGCTCAAAACATGTGTTTAAATATTTATCAGGCTTCTATTCGTTTATAGTATTTATTTGCCTGCCTTTTGAAAAATTGATGGTTGAAATGAGAACAAGAATGCAGGTTTCAACTCCTCAATTCGGAGGTAGGAAAGGTTTGTTTGTGCAAGGAAAAAACATGTTATGCGCGCCCAGTGAGTCAACGAAAAAACGAGCCTTGATCTGGTCCAAAACAAGTTCGTCAACTGGACAAATGCATAGTATATCCGCTTTCCTGTTTAATATGTGTTCAACAACGTACAGTCCGAACTACATCCAGGGCATTTCCCATAAATGTTTTGACCACCACAGCAAACCCAGCGGATTCGAATTTTCTCTCGTACTGAATCTTTTCCAGCATCTGAATGCAATCTGCAGAGACATGAGAAATTCAGCCATGGAAAATTCAAATGAAAAAGGAGAAAACATTGGAGAACAAAGCAAAAAGCGCGCCATTCTTTCTGCATGTACCTTGTTTAAACGGAGCACTGCATTGTCTCGCCAAATCCCGGTATTTTTTCCCTTCCAGCATGGGACATCCAGTCTAAAAAAGCTGAATGTAATTGAGATTTGCACTTTTATTAAGTCTTCCATTTTCTTGCCGAGCTGCGGATCAAAGATTGTTTGTGTTCGCTTCACTGTCGAAGTTGTATTATATTATACTTCTTGTGAAAGATAAGATAATGATCGGGATAGATCCTCAACTTCGAACCTGGGCTGTTAATTCGACTAACTCTCTTTTGGACAAAAGAGACTTGAATCCTTTCAACGCTGCTTGCTATTCTCGACATGCACCACTGCAACCCCACTTTTGTTTTACTATGTAAAACTTCCTTTTTTCCGCAGTATTTTCCTTCTCCGAAGTTGTCTTCCTCATCGCCATTCTAGACTAGAAAAAAAGATTTTATCCTTTCTTTACATTACAACACAGGGGCAGTGGAAAACTAGGACACTAAAGAAGAGGCACAGGGCCTAGCAGGTGGCCTTAGTGAGGCAGGAAGCAGATCCCCCTGCTTCAGCGAACTTGGGGAACACGAGTAAAACCAGAAAAAAACGGTCAGATTAGTTGAGCGAGTCGAGGAAGGAAGAGCGAGAGTCTTCTTTCGTATTCCTGGTCTTANCCCCATTGCTGCTATTGGGGGGCGAAGATCTGGTTTACGTGCCATAAACCTAGGATGGCAGCTCTATCTGGGCGAATCTCAGATCAAGCCGTGTTTCTAGCGCAGATTTGGGTAAGCGCATGCTTACCCAAGCATACCCAAAAATGTCCTCGAACGCATGTGCGTCTTCCGTAACAACGCTCGGTGGACGCAAGCGGACTTTTGCACCCGCGACGCATCCGCACGCGTCCGCAGCCCGACACCTCGTCCGACCAGTTGTTGCGCTGGGCCACGGTTTTACCCGGGCCTCAGCTGGCCTGACGAGTCCCGCAGGGCTCGCTTTGTCTCCGCCGAGGGAGACACCACCGAGCTCTGATGGCCAGCGACCGCCTTATATACACCATATGGCTGTACATGGATATCGATGCTGAGGTATGTTTGGCGATATACATCAACTGAGGTTTATTTGAAGAAGCACTAACTCAGAGATTCCGAGAAGACAAACGCAGCCCGAACACGTTTCTACAGCAGTTACACCTCGAGGTCAAAGCTTATTTTGTCGCCCCACGAGCTGCGTTTGTTCCCCCCCCCCTCATTGCTGCTATTGGAGGGCGAAGATCTGGTTTGCATGCAATAAACCTAGGATGACAGCTCAATCTGGACGTAATGCAGCAAAAACGGAGCTCTTTAGCAGCTATACCCTGCTATGATGCCGCTATTACGGGGGAACGAATGCAGGAGAAGGCCCGTTCGACTTGCAGGATTAGGTAACCGCTTGATCACCCATCCCCTATGGAAGGTTGAAAGAGTACACATTGTAAAGAAAAACCTTCATTTAGAGGAAAAGGAAAATCAGCGACGAAGTCAAATACAAACTGAATAACATGTGCTTAGCAGGACGTAAACAACAAACAATGATACCAGCAACCAAAAACCTAGAACCTGTGGAAGAAACCGGTAGTGCGAGATCTCATTAGATCTGCATCAGATCTGCTATCATCCACGAATTGAAGACCCTTACTGTATCCACTCTGAAGTCCGCCACCAGACCAGCAGCCGGGAGACGAGGTGTGCGTGACAAGGAAACGGGAGATCTGATGTTTGCCTGACCAGTTCAATCAACGTTTTCAGATGTTGCCTGAACATTTTACGGGTCAAAATTGGATCCGGCTTAAACTACGGGTGTTGCCTGATCAAATTTCGGGAGTCACATGTTGCCCAACCAGGTTACGGGTGATGCTAGATGTTTTTTTTTGTAGTCGCACCCATAATTTCAAACAGTGCCAAGTGTTTTCGGGTTGAACCTTATGCCAAATGGATGTATAGTCAATTCTAAATTACGCAGACAAGAGTTGGGACCGCGTCAGCGGCTCTGCTGGCATTGGGGCAGGCAGCGCGGACGGTCAAACACTTGACCCACCGATCGATCCGGCTTCTTCAACGAGTTTGATCATCTGTTTACTTCATTTGTTGTTCTAAGACATGAGAGAGAACAATATAAGAGGAAACGAGCGATGAAATTTACCGAAGACAGCGGATTGATCGTGGGTCAGCTGTTTGACCGACCGCGCTACCTGCCCCAATGTCAGCAGAGCCGCTGCCGCGGACATATATTGTTCTTTCTCTCTCATGTCTTAGAACAACAAAGGAAGTAAACAGATGATCAAACTTGTTGAAGAAGCCGGATCGGGCACTCTCGAAACGACTTGACTATACATACATAGCGTCTATCCGAAACGACGAGTCCGCCCAAGCGGTCGAGGCAGCCACGCTTGCGAGCAGTCCACGTCATCATATCTACTCTGCGTATCACGTTTAATCGTTGTCTTCTGATATCAAGCAATGATCCGGGTGTGACGTGGACCGCTTGGGCGGACTCGTCGTTTTGGATACACTGTATCCTCAACGACCTTCTATAACACCAAAAACGATTCGTAACATTCCACATGTACGAAGCACGATGAACGAGCACTGGTAGGTGAGTCAGTCTTCAAGGCAAGAAAAGCCGCGTTATGAAATGGCTCATGCCCATAACGAGTCGATGTAATGCGTCATGCACGCGATGTTAGAAGACAGAGTTCCATGGGGTGATGTGGGACCCTGCTTCTTGGGGACCATTTCATCTGAATTTCAGGTGAACATCCGGGATTAATGCCTGGACAGTCTCCGGGTGTAGCCTAAACGGTCACCGGTTGATGCCCGAACAGTTTCCGGGTGTTGCCTGATCAGTTTCCCCGGTGCACATGTCTGCCTGATCAGATTCCGGATATAAATTTCCTGAAAAGTTTCCGGGTTTTGCCTGACCATTTTACGGCTCTTGCTTGCCTGGCCGGCGGACAAGCACGTCTGATGGCCAGGCAACAAGACCCAAAATGTCCAGGCGGAGGACTTCAGAGCATAACCATCACACTTCTCGTACCTCATGTGGAGGGGCCGGGACTGACCCGTCTTATGCCTGCCATGAAGGGTGCGTGACTTTTTAAACAACAGTCCCGAGAAATTAAAGGGAGTTTCACTCTTTTGCCGCGGCGGCAGTAGCCCATGGTTAAGCTTGCCGCCGGACCCTTGCCGCGGCAAGAGCTTGCATACTTTTTTGCCCAGCGACGTGCGGCAATGATTGGTCATGGGGGTATTTTGCCGCCCGGCGACAACATTTGCCGCGCAATTAGAAGCGAGAAATGCAAGGGATGAAGGCGCTCTTTACCATGTGTCGAAGGCGCGGACGACTGCTTCGCCGTGGGGTGTGCGCGCGTCCCGCCACAAAACCATGTGAATGGTACACATCGCAAGCGTCCAATTCGCCAGACCACCCACAGCGATAGCGTTAACTGGCGCGTCGGGCCGTTGAAAGGCCGGCGTAGCCGCGACAGCGATGCTTCGTCATTCCTTGCGTTCTTCTCACATTTGTGATGTGCTCACTTCTTATTTTACCGACCACACCTCAGCTCCAAGTCGAGGATTTCGGCTGGTGCTGCCTTTAAAGCACTGTTGGGACATTGCCCTACTTTTCCTCTAATTTTTTTCCTTTTCCTCTCTCTTTCTCCTCTAATTGCAATGGAGCTGCCAAGAGGTCATCAGCAAAGGCTTCACCCACTATACAAATATCGCACTCACCGACCAGCAGGCCTTAAGATCGTGTCCGTATACAAGCCCGTGCCGCCAGCTTCAGAACCAACAAAACCTGCTGAAAAACTGTACAGGAGGTGTAACTGCGCTGCTGAACACAACACAACCTATTCTACGGTGAATTCCCGCTCATTTGGAAGAAAGCCATCATCACAGCTATTCCGAACAAAATGAATGCACATCTTCTTGCGGACATTAAACCCATAAGCATAAATCCACCTCCTGTGAAAGTACTTGAGAAAGTGATACGAAGCCATCTTCTGTCTTAGCTCGACAAGTACAATTTAATTCCACAAAAAAACAGCATGGGTTTCTTTCTGAAGCCTCGACAGCTACCTTACTCACTGATTCATTGCATGACTGGGTTTCAGCTGTAGGTAATGGCAAGTCGATCGACATTGCCTACTTTGACCTTTCTAAGGCCTTTGACAAAGTCAACCATCGTATACTAAGTATACTACTACTATACTAATGAAGTAAAAAATCTCGGCGTTTTAATTGATTCGAAACTTTCCTTTTCTAATCACATCAATTACGCGGTCGGTAAAGCTCGGAAGATGCTTTTTTAATTACCTCTACCGATGCGAGTTTGTGTTATTTGTCAGGGATTTGACGTATACAATTACTGATTTTACTTTAGTCTGATATTATATGTGTTGCGCTGCTGGGGTTATATACCCGTGACTTCCTGCTTCACAGATAGCTTACCATATCACAGCAAGTTATGACTATGTGGTTATGCAAGTTTCATTCCTAACTCCTTTTTTAACTTATGAAGGTATTTGGAATGTCCGGCTTGCGGCTTCGGCAGGGCATGGAATGACTATTTTACTGTACTTCATAATACAGCATGTCTGTGTTCAATAGAGATTTGTCCAAGGGCTAGTGTCTGCTTAAGTTCGTTTTTTTTTGGAGGAGGAGGAGGGGTATCTAAGATTGAATAATGCTTTCACATCCGTGATTCAACAGTTGTGGTTCAGTCGCAACTGTGACCAGGTAGCATCCAGCGTTGTGATGGTGTGCACAACGTCGAACTCCGCGAACTCTTTGTGTACAAAATCTAAAGCTTGCGTCTGTAACGTTTGTTCTTCCTTTAAAAATATAAGCACTATTACATAACTTCGATTCAAGTCAACATTTCACTAATCAATGTGTTACTTACCATTAGATAGCTTATTGTTAGCTCCTTATCCTCCACGAATACCAGGCAGTTTCCGTAGCGTTTCCTGGTGTCATCGTGAATGGCCTGACCTAGTAAGATCACCTCTCTTCGTCTGCTCTTTATTAGCGGCACCACAGGTTCCCTTGCTCGAAGGCGTCCTTGCACGCTATGTAGAGTAACCGGAAGAGTTGACTGGTGCTCTCCGGAGAGGTGACAGTATAAAAACCTAACTCGTTCTTGCTCTTGAAAGCTAGGCCAAAGCTTTATTTCCTGAACAGGAACCTCAATTCCGAGCACCACTCGCCTCTCGATATGCCAACTCAGCCTCATCAAAGCCTTGACGGACGACGAACATCGTTGCCATACCCGCCTTCATTACCACTGTCAACGATAGCGACTCAGTGGTCAGCAGGGCGGGCTCCCAGTTCTCGGCGTGAACTGACATGTGTGGGTGATCACCGTGGGGAGGTCCCTAGTTACGATAGGTGGGAGGTTGGTAGAGGACCCTAAATGGAACTTTTTGCCACATTGCTCAATATAACTAGTTGTGAAGGCCTGGTTACATAGAAACAGTTGAACTAACTCTCCAGGAGCTCTCGGCTACATGTATTACATATACACTGCTCCAAAAGCGCCTCACCCTCGTACTTTGTGCCATAATTCCACAGCAGTTGTTTACTGGCCTAGAATTATTTTGTTAAGAATGAAGTTGAGTTGAAAAGTAGAAGAAACATTACATCATTCAATAAGTGTTCACTAATGGCAGGCTACTGATGCTGCTACCAACTCCCACCCCACGCTTACCTTGATGTTACGTGTTGCTGTTAGAACAACTGCCATGCGAATTTCACGCGGAAAACCGCTGTATTCTGGCCAGACGAAGATTCGGGTGCTTGTCGCTTTGGTTGAGAAGCCTCCTTTACACCACTGCCTTTCTACACACAGGATCGTGAAAGAAGATGGAATAGATGTACTCGAATCCTGATTAGCTGTCTAGAAGCGATGGCTCAGTCATTGCATTCCTACATTACAGAACTTTAGAAGGAGCGAAAATTTAAGTATTACTTGCGCCGATATTCAACGAGGTAAGAGTTTCACACTCTCTGAGCTTCCGCGGCTTCTTCGAGAATGTGTTCGTGTGTCCACCTATACGGGAGGGCGAGTCTTCTGAAAATTAAGGATTTTGTCGGATATTATGTTGTTTTCGAAAAGTACTGCATTGACCGAGGAACTATTTGATGTTGTGATGATAAACACGACGTGGTTACTACATACCTGTAGTCGCTGACAACAGCGTTCTTCTCTATAGTGACTTTAGCATATCGGCAAAGTCCTATTCCCGTTACATGACGACATTCCTACCGAGCAAAATCCTAGAAAAGCCACGGGTGCTGTAGTGATGTTGAGTTGCATAGAGTTTAGACACGACTCCACTTAACTGAATTGGTTTGGCTTCATAGCGTTCATAGAACTGATTAAATTCGAACTCCGTCTCAACTCTCGTCAGTGTGCCAAGCTCTCTCCTATTTATAGCCATGAGCAGTGTTGAGACATTGGCCAGAGTTGAGTTTTTATAGATGTAGTTAGCCCAAACAAAGGTGACAGAAGAATACAAAGGCCGAAACATTTGGTTCACTCACTACACAGACAACTCTCAACTTCTTTATCCACAAAAAAGAATGCCAAAATACTGAACTTAACCAAAACTATACGAATACAATAAACAAATCAATGTGAATGAGCGATTACAATGAAAAAGAACAAATAACCTAGTAAACTGGAGAGCGACGGCGGGTTTCAGGTAGAACAGTACAGGCACACAATACAGTCACTCAAAATAGGAGAACCCAAGGTGTTGCTCACAATGTAAAAATCTACCCAAAATATGTTACTCCATCTCCTTCTTCTGATACCTATACCACATGCTCAGCTACCTGTTCCATTGTCGTTGGTCGGTGAAACGCCAAGGTTAAGACCTCGGAAGAGCTGGTCTCCAAATGACTCGTATAGAAGCCGTCACGGAATCTTCGGTGCATCATAAGTTTTTCCGGAACTTGCGCCCTCCCTTTCAGCTTCCTACATCACATGCATCATAAGAGCCTCCAAGATCACCTGCTCCGCCTCTCTCCCTCTCTCTCTCTCTCTCTCTCTCTCTCTCTCTCTTTCTCTCTCTCTCTGCTCTCTCCTCCTCTCCACATCCCACTTCGGCCGCTCCCTGTTACTCCGCCATCACCTCCGCTGGCCCGAGCACAGCCGAAGATGTTGCCGGGCATTGGGTCTTCCGTGGTGTCCAGCTCAATTTTATGTGCCAGTGACTCTTCTTCGTTGGGGCGCCGCTGTTCCTCGACAGTCGCCTCGTCCATTGCAGAAGATTCTTCCACTGCTGCCGTTTCCTTTGCGGCAGACAGTCTCTATCGTGCTAGCTGAAAGCGTGAAATAGTTTAAAAAAACCACGTAAAATAGCTTATTGCATTTAATTTACTTACTCGCTTGCGTGGACCATCTCTTTGACGATAGCCACCACCTGTGATTTGCTCTTTCTCACTGGCATAGGTCGCGAGGCGCTCGTACGCTTGTGCACATGCAGCCTGTGGTGAAACTGGTGTTGTAGCAGCGAAGCTGAGTGAACCACCCGTGCCCCAAAACCGTGAAGGTTTCCAATCACTGTCCTGCACGTAAATCCTTAAAAAAGCATAAGGCAGCGGACGTGCCGCTCACGAGTGCGCACACAGGATCCATGCTGTTCGTAGGAGCGGGCGAGGTACCGCTCATACTGCAACCTTGCAGTTTCGTGTCATGACTGAAAGCAGTTGCGTGTCCTGGTAAATGTAATCTTAAATGTAATCATGTAATCTTCAACTGAGTCTTTAGAACTGCCCGTATCGTAGAAAATGTTCAACAGTGCGCATCCCGACTCTTTGAGGAATCGTTCTACCATACTCGCAACTGTGCTTTCTGTGACTGGCTCACCGTTATATTTGAGGAAAAATTCGAACTCCGTTCTTCAATATCCTCATCATCGACGTTACTAGGCCTAACGCTGAAAAGGGTCTGAATAATGAAGCATCTAGGCTAAACACGGAAGGATCAAATTAATTTTTCTTACAAAGTGCCTATCTGTGCGTATCTAATCACAAACTCATACGACACTTCATCCAACACGAAGAATCCACCTTGGTGAGTGGTTTCCTCTTCGGATCGGGATAAACACTCATCTAAACGCAATATTTTAATGATGATCGTGTTTAATCGTAATTTTTTCCTCAAACAATAATTGCATCTGTACCTTTTCCACCAAAATTGACCAAGCAAAATGTAACCGCAAACCGAACGTACTACGAAAACCAGGTGAAGCGTTATTTTCACCGCGCTAAGAACTGTTTGAAAAGCCGAGGACTGACGGTCATTTCAACCATTTCTCCAGTCATCAGGTTTTTTCGTTATTCCATCGTAAATGTTTGGAACACCGGCGTCCACTCCATCAGATTAACCGTTACGTCCGAGTGATCTTTTCCATTAAAGACCAAACTACGCTAACTATAAACATACCCAGTAATCATGCGAGTCTTCTCCACGGGTGAAGGTGACTCGCTCTAGGCCGGCGTTCATAGCGGAGAAGTTTGGGTCGCCAGTTGATGGAGGGAAGGTGCTTCCGTAGCACATCTTATAAATGCATTCGTTCCGTGCTGTGTTGCGTTGTAGGATGTACGATGCTGTTCTGCTGAAAAAAAAGTAGTGAGTGAAGAGCTGCGGAATATAAGACTGTCAGAAGAAATTGCGTACGCCATGAAGTATAATAGTTGTACTCCCTCTTTCCAATTCTACCAGTTCTTCACTCATAGATCGAGTGCAACTTCGCGATCACCTGGCTGTGGGTGACCACAGCTCGAGCAACGCAATACAACTCACCCTTCTAAAACTCAATAGTTGTAGTATAGGTGAGCAATGTGAAAGTCGAGTATGATAAAACGAACCCGGCTTCGCATCGTCACAACAACGATTCCTGCAACCTTCCCTCCTGTTTAAGAGCTTTAAGCACATGCGCAACACGACGCTGAGCTTGATCGAGTGCATGGCGTCGCAGTGCGCCTGCTGCCCTTGAAACGAAAGCGTAGGCAGAGGTAGAAACTTTACTAATGAAATTAAGAAACCAGTAACTAACCTGTATCTAGCTTCAGAGACAAGAGTTCATAAAACGAGGAAAGCGCAACAACAAAACCCTTTCTGGTGTCAACGGACACAAGGTTCACCTTGAGGATATTGAAGAATGGGAGCAACACATCACAGGAGAAAATTGCGTAGTAGACTCCCTAGTAAATTTCGATCTACAGGGAACTTCGTTAGTGTAAGAGAATAGAGAAGAAAGTGAACTATTCAGTCTGCGGAAAATATACACAATGCAATCCTTCCACTGGCTGCAAGATCTGCAGATCCCGGACCTGTATCCAGTACATAATTAGAAAAAAAGATTAATGGAAGTTGGCATTAGCAGCCGCCGTAGTAGTAGAAATAAGTAGAATAGGGATAGGATTGACTCCTTCGTCTTTGCTCTATAAGCTATCATAATGGTTGCGAAGGTAGCTATTATCACCAATGAGGTCAAAATCAAGTGCAGATGGGGGATTATTCGCGCCCTGTAGGTCATCATGAAGCAAACCGCAGGCATGCTCTCATACATTCGAACACTAACGAGGCAGTGACAAAAATATCGATCCAAAAGACCACGAACATATTTATAAGGATTATTTTTTAAACTCTTTTTGTACATAACAGCAAAAGGAGCAGGGTTATGCTCTTACTGTTGGAACTATATACAATTGTATAGTATAGGAGCGGGCTTGGCCGAGTGAACCAGCACAGAAAGTTGAGAAACTAGTTCTGAATATCAACAAAATGGCTACTTTTGACCCACTATTGGACTGTGAGCACTTTAAGATCATCGACCCAAAGCTGGACGTTCTCGAGTTCAATGTTGTAGAACTCGGTTTTAGTATATAACGAAGTAATAACGAAGTTTGAATAATTACTTTCTCAAAGCGGTTCTCATCTATTTACTTATGTCGCTACTCTCCATTTGCATTAGTGCTTAATCGTCCTCATCTAGGTTTTCCACTGATCCTCACACATTTTCTTCCTCTTCTACAACATGGGAGTCGACTGCTCCAAGCTCTAATCGTTCTTCTTCCTCCGTGCTCATTTCTATACCATCTACTGCGAGAGTTCGGGATTCTTTTCGCAATGGCTGCGGCGAGGAAGAGCAGATAACGAGTTCATTGTACTGCTTCGAACTCTCGTCGCCCATCTTAACCGGTTTTTCGTCGTTGTTGAACTCGAACGGATCCGGATCGAGTACAGAATGACTATTGGATAGATTGGAGTCATAAAATGAGCTTACACTAACCATGACGTGATTCACACCGCACATCCGTCCCCAGATTCACCTTTTTGCGCGGTGACCTCCTCAGCTCAAAATTGCGGTGTAAACGCGGTCTTGCTAATTAATCCAGCATAGAAACATGACTCTTGTACGATGTTGTTATAACCTAACCAGACGACGCTAACTTTTTGCAATGTTCTTATAGCCTCTATCCTCAATAGGGGATAACAAACTGCTTTCGTTTGCATTGTTTTGATCTCACGCCTCTCTTCTTTGATTTGCGTAAATCCCTCCTTCTCCTGCTTCTCCTTCATCAGAATTGTCACCTTCCGGTGGTAGCGGTGTTTCCAAGCCTCAAAGCAAGAGGGTGCGTACGTTGCTTTTAGCTTTAGGTGGATGCAACATAGGGGAAATAACGATTACTCATCTGACGATGTCTCAGCAAACAGGACTGCATGAATAACGCTTGTTATTACATGTAGTGGATATATTCGCCAACAATCGCTTTCCATGCAATGGCAACTCTTCGCGCTCTGGCCCTGATTTAGAAAACGGGAAGGAGCACGTATATTCGGTGGAAATCACTGATAACCACTGCATTTCTATGCAGTTGGAACACATCGCCCCCTCACACAATGACGGCACCGTCGCAACGCCAGTGTTTGTCATCGATTCGAGGAATGAACGAGGTGAAAAAGTATCCCCCAAAAAAGAATGATTTCTCCAATTTCTAACGACATGTTTCCAAACATTAGCGATATTTGTCACATTTTCGTACAATTCTGATTCAATCGTCCTCTTCAGCGATCGCGGTGCGGTCGGTATGCGATAGATGTAGAGAGAATGGAATAGTACATGATTTCGGTCTAAACATAAGCACTTGATTTCCATGCAATCACGGCGATGCGCCATGGCCACGAGCGCGCTGTCGTGACGAGGCAGGCTGCCAAAACTCGAGAGATGCATGAAGATTCGACGGAAAGTTTCAGAAAGTTTTCGAGTGCGGAAAGTCTGCGGCGCGTGCGTGGCGCGTCCCATTTCTTTTGTCATGTTTTCGTGCCTTTTTTGTTTTTGGCCCGTAGAGAGCTCCTTGTCCCAGGGGGCCGTTAAAAACGCTTACCTGAGCCTAATTCTGACGAACGGCATTGTCGAACAGCTGGGCGAGGACGTCGGACCGCTGTTACAAGCTAGATGCGCCGCGCACGCGCAGGCTCTTCGCGCTCGAAAACTCTCACCCGATTGCGCATAAGGACTACAACTATTGATATAAGTGACGAAAAAGAGCAACGGCACCGTGGCAGGGGCCGCCGAAGGTGTGCACCGCCCCCTGGTCCCATGACGATTGCGAAACATTTGACACCACTAGTGATTGGATTAGATACGCACCAAAAAACTGCCTGCGAGACAGAGTTCTGGCACGGTTGAGGGGCGAAGTAGATCTAAAAACGTAGATACTAGGCTAAAAGGGAAAGCGTTCCGTGCAAGAGTAAGGAGGAATGATGATTTCAGGCCAGTAGACTGTAGAATATGTGGCAAGAGGGGCCATATATGTAGCCGTAAATTGCTATGTGCGCGGGAAAGCCCACTGTCGATTGTGCTCTAAGCCTGGTCACATAGCGAGAGCTTGTTTGACAAAACGACTACAATCAGGCGGCCTTCGGAAGGCAAATTGGTGTGCGGAATCCGACGAGTTACATTCGGATTCATAGGAGTCGATAGTGCTGGAAAACGCCCACACCATTGATATGCTGCAGGAAAGACGAGAAGTTATCGAAAAGTTAGACACCCGCCATTCGAGGCATGAGGTGCCCGTACAACGTTGGTTGAACGCCCGTACAACGTTGGTTACAACGTTGTTGCGAAATCCAGATTCGTTAGTACGAAAGCCAGACACTTGCCGTTCAAGGTGTGAGGTGCCCGCGGAACTCCCGCGACAAGAGAAGATGAACGAGGTGGTGGATTTCCTTAGCGGAACACGACTGAGAGCATGAAGGAATACCAGCAAATGAACAATAAACAGATAAGGATAGGGTGGATAAGCGCGAAGCAGATTATCGGGATGGGTAATATAAAAGGGGCCGAAGGGCCTAGTGAGTGAGGATTGCTATCGGATGTGGCCACAACCACTGCAACAGCCCCGTTGGAGAAGGGCGAAGCAGCGCCACAGGTGGTCTCCGTTAGGGATATGGCGTACACCACAGCGACACCGTCGCTGTGAAGAAAATGGGACAATAGCAAAGTGTTACACGTTCTCATATCTTATCAGACTATTTGCTTTGGATAGCATGTTGGTGTAGGATTAGTTGTACGAGAGCTTTTGATGGTGAACGGTCGCAGCGACAGCGTCGCTGTGAAGCATGCCATATCCCTTATGCCGGCACCACCGGTGCCGGTGCCGTACATGCTTTCGCAACAATGGATGGAGACGATGCCGCAGATGCAGACGATGCCGACCACGACAAGTAATACCCCGGTGGTGATCCGCCCACCGCGGACAAGAAGAAGATTGCCAAGGAAGAAGCTGTAGTATGTCCCGCCACGACGTCTAGAACGCAGCCGCAGCCCCGGGAGAGAGAGGAAAAGCGAAGCCGGTCCCGGCCAAGACGCAAAAAGGAAGATTGAATATGAAATTACCGCTGTGCAAATGCATAGCGGTAATTTATGTAATTATGATTTGAATAAAGAGTGATATTATGTCCATGTCTATGTCTACGCTCAGTCTATGCTACGCTGCCACACTGAGCGGTCGACCATCCCTCCACCAGCTTCAACGTGCTACCCGTGTGGAGAGAAGACTCCGACCCAACACGCCGTCGGCTGGCGCGGGTCGTACGCCCACATAACCGGCAGTCCGCCTTTATCTCCAAGTGCGAAAGAAGAAGGATGAGGATGGAGACACACGACAAGATGAAGATGGAGACAAACAACTGGAGGTAACGTGGCTACTGCTGAACTCTACGCAAACGCAGATCGATAGTAATCGTTCCTTTGCGATATAGAGATGTAATAAAGAATAAAGAATTATGTCCATGTGTAGAATTGAGGGTTGTATTTGGCGTAGGTGAAGCGTGAAACGCCAGATTCTCGTTCATGGGGAAAAGAGTTGAAAAATGAAGAGGAAGGAAGTGGGTGAACTATGGACGAGGAGTGTCGCCCGATCTGTATATTCTGGGAGATGGGATTCGAACTCCCAGTAGCAACGGTAGTAAGCCCGGGGGGTGGGGTGGGGGGAAAGTAAGGCTAAGAGGTCTGAATTCCCATAGGCTTTAAGGACCTCTTAAAGGCAGCACTCACGCTCAAAAAAGTTTCCCTGCGGGAACCACTCCAAGTTACTCGAGTAATCAAGCTTGAAAGCATGTACAAATGCGCCCACCACGCTCAACCCCGCCCCGTTCCCTTTGATCGGGCACGGCCGGCATTTCTGAGCTGATATGGCATCGATCAGGATTTTCCCAGAACGGAGATCCGCCGCATCGCCGTGGGCACAAATCTGCGGCGATGGGTCTCGCCCGCGTCCTGACAATGTACAACTTAGTATATCTGGAAAACCTGGCCCTTCTGGACGATTTCTTCTCTGTTATGGGCACAAGTAAACCCACCAGAGTAGAACTTCATGAAAAAAATCGATGTCATTTTTGAGCGTGAGTGCTGTCTTGAAGTGAGTCAATAGAGGGATATGTTGGGGATGGTATAAGGAGAAGATAATAGATAGCGATAGTAGTGGCTATAGCGATAGTAGTGGCTATATAAGGATGGTGGTTGGGTAATAAATCATCCTACCCCCTGGTGTCGTGTACGGTACAATTAGATGAAGTCTCACCTGAGGAACAATTTTTGAATCCCACTGGTGTCTGTAGGAGACGACTCCGCATTTCCTGGGCACGAGCTGTTAACAATGTTACATCTTCGGAGTTCTTTATTAGCTGAATAAGAATAGCGAATATGTAAAGAATATTTATCATACAACAAATCCAGCAGAGTTTAAACAAGCCTTCTGCAAAACAAATCTGAAAAATGAACAGAATTTCTTATCTTCAGCCCACAGAGCAACGGAAGGTGTGCTCCTCTTTCACTGTTTGTGATATTCGTTGAAATTGACGTCTGAGAATGGAAGACATTCTTAAAATGACACACCTAGAAAACGCTTGTTAAAGCACCTTTAAAAATCTCCATATCTTCAGCGGCAGACAGATAGTGTTGCGCTGGCGGGTCGTTGATTCCGAAACGGGCCTCTTCAAAAAATCCAGCTTCTGAGACAGCCTCTATATTATTGATCTTCTCATGTAATTGTTCCATTTGAGTTTTCAATTGACCAACCCATACGACTTCTCCACGTTTAGGATTTCGGTGGAGGCGATGTCTACTTCAATTCGAACAGTGAGCAACTAAATGAGAGCTAAATGAGCACTAGGAAAGATCTTAAAAATATTATTGATCTAAAGAAAGGTAATAGCATAATGAGATGTCTGCGATCACATCGCATGACCACATGTGGTGGAAAGATTGCTAGGCATTGTGCCCATCTTCCGCAATAGGATAAAGCAGAACAGGCATGAAGAGAAGATGTACAGAAGATGGTACCTTTACCGAGAGACCGATAATGCATCTATAAAGAGATTGGACCGATGGCGATGGCATATTTACGTCGTGCAGCGTGATTATTTCCTTAAAGTCTATAGTTGGTAGTGCGCAATTACTTAGTTGAAAATAGTTCTAAATGAAGGTGTATATGGTATGATACCGAAGAAGAAAAGTAATACAATGAAACGATGCTCACGTTGACTGCTGTGGTTGAACTGAACGCAGCTCGGTTTGAGAAAACGAAGGAACCCAACTTGTGGAGTTTTAGACCTGAAGACCTGAAGTTTTTGTTTGTGATTTATCCGTAATGACAGGGCCATGAACTCTAGAAATGGCGACATGACGTGTAGCTCGGAAACTGCAATATCTGAATATTATAATGGGGTGACTCAATATAAAGATGAAAACACGCACAAAGAAAACCATTTGAATGCTGAAGCCGCAGCGCTAGTCACTCAGTAATGGTCCCGCTTATCGCACTGATCCATAATAAGGCAACCGCGTATGCTGCATACAACCTGTCTCGCAGCGTTTCCCTACTTTTGCATGCCACAGCATCCTTACCATACTGTTGGACCCGTCACTAGGTGTTTCCGTTCATTTAATATTATGATGTATCATAATGACAAACTAGTCTTGCTCAGTTTCACTGAGATATGACCAAGTGTGGTAGTGTCAGTGTTGGTGAAAAAAGGCTCAGAACAACTGTTAGCTAACAGTAAGCCGAAAATGAAAATTCACATTTTTCTAGGTTATAAATGCACCGAACATGGTGGTGTATAGCGATGACGCTCCAACTCTGCTACAGAAAAAAAGAAAAGAACGCATATTTGCCATCAATGCCGTGTTCAGCACGTCGAGTTATGTACGAAAATTTGCAAACTTTGATCTTTACCTTGATTTGCAGGTGTTTCAGACCACGTCATGTTCAGACATGTTAAGTTGTTATAATAACCAAAATTTGTTTACACCTCAGCTGGAATGAGTTATACTGGCATGTGATTACAAGACCGTATAAAAGGGAAGGGGTGGGTAGGATGCCTTAAAAGGAAGAGCCAGGCGGACGAAGATTGGTACGGTTGATGGTTGGGCCGAGACCAGCCTGAGAGTCCGGCGTTAGTAGTTCTGTTTATAGTTAAGAGAAACATTAGATGACTTCGCGCACGCATTTATTCGCGGAAGATCTCCGAATATCTCTATCCTTCAGACGCACGCGCGTAGAAGAGACGCACGCATCTAGTGAAAATTGTCCTTATCACGAGGAATTGGGCCAGTCTCATCGCTAACATAATTCAGACGCACGTCAGTGGTCTTATATATTTGTGTAGAAATCGAAAGAATTTGAGGAGTTTCTGAAAGTTTATATTATATATATATATCATGATCGTCATGAACTGTTCTTTTCTTGTTCAACAACACGTTAATGACGTTGGAGAAATTCAGCGCGCATTTTCCACTTACCCTCATAACATATTGTATCCTAAGATGATGTTTACACAGTATGTACCTTAATAACTTCAACAGGAATGAACTTTAGCATTCGTAATATTTTGATCATGTACAACTAGTTTTTAAACCATTGAGCTCTTTAGGATGCTCGCATTATGCACAGAATTATATATTGTTAACTTATGCGGGATCTCTTTCATCGGTTTTGGGCCTCGATATAAAGGCTTCAAGCTGACAAGATAACATGGCAGAGTTGGATACTTGATACCTTGATGGATGCTGTTGCAACTGGTCCAACTCCCGTGGGTCCTCGTGTCTTGGTGCGAAGTGGTTTAGCATGGGAAGGCATGGACTTCACCATGGTGGTCATGAAGTCATGGTGAAGCCATCAATATGATAACCACCCATGTCTTCCAAACCAACAGCGCTGCATTTCCGCCTATGGAAAAGTCTAAAGTACGTGAAAAAAAGGCGTGGTATTTGCCACAGAATCATAATATTATACATTGCTATTGGGTGCTATTGTGGATGCCTGTGATTTCATAGCATACGTGGATCGCCGACCACTACTAAGGACACATATGATTTATTGCTGCCAACAACGGTCAGTTGAGCAACTCCAACACCATGCTCAGCGATGGCAGGGAAGTTCATGCAGCTAACTTTTAAGTTGGAGTTCACTTCTTAGTTCTCCGAAAATCAAACACTGTAAACGCTATTTTGGAACACCTTTTATGTCTGTAAGATGTGTGTTCTGATATGTAAGATGTCAGTTCTGATAGAGAACTTTGTAATATCAACGAGTAATCAAGCCGTAAAAGCTGTAGAAGGACAGTCGTTTCCTGGTTCACACTCGTTGGGACCAGCGACCACATGAGCATCACATTCAATATATTAGGTGGCGGAATTGACCTGCTTCCAATACGTCGCAGATCGTTTACTAAGTGTGACTATGAAGCAATTAATGCCTATCTCGCCAATGTGAACTGGATCAACTCTTTTGAGTCGGTTTCTTCTGTCAATGACAAATATAACATGTTCATCGACATACTACATCATGTTGTGGACATATTTGTGCCGTGGATCTACGTATTCCCACATAAAACTAACCTACCACCTTACCTTAGAAAAATGCTTGAGCATAAGGAATGTTTGCATGCTTACGCCAAAAGAACAGGAGATTGGCGAGAATATAGAAAATTTTCGGCCTCTTTCTCGGAGCGTCTCAGAAAATATAATCGCAGTATAGAGAAAAAGATAATAAATTCTGGAAAGCAAAGCTTTTTCTCCTACCTAAGGAGGAAACTTTCCAATAAAACGACTATAGCAAACTTACACAAATGTGGCGTGACTGCCATCACTGACCAAGAGAAAGCTAATTTACTTGCTGCAGAATTTTACAGTGTCTATTCAGAAGAAGATGGAGGAAGACCCTACCATAGTCGTGATATCAAAACTCCTATGAAAGACTTTCCCAGCTTTGATAGTCTGACCGTATATGAACTTCTGAGCAGAATTCCTAGTTCTTATTCTGTGACTCCCGAAGATCTTCCCCCTATATTTATCAAACAAATTTCGGCCATTATTGCTTTTCCAGTATCATACATCTTTAACCAATCGATGATGTCTTCTGAAGTACCCAATTTGTGGAAACACGCGCTCGTTACGCCTATTCTTAAAAAACAACCGTCTTCTGATGTTTCGAACTATCGTCCAGTAAGTATAACGTCGATTTTATGTAGAGTGTTCGAAAAGATACTGAAAAAACACATTATGACACATCTTTGGGAGAATGACCTAATTCCACCTTGCCAACATGGCTTTGTCCCGGGAAGATCGGTCGAAACAAATCTACTTGAGTGCCTCAATGAGTGGTCAGATATTTTGGATAGAAAATCATGTTGTGATATCATCTATTTTGACTTTGCTAAAGCATTCGATCGGGTTAGTCATGATAAATTATTATCCCTGATAAACAATTTGAGATTTCATCCAAAGGTTTGCGCTTGGCTTTCTCAGTTTCTTTCCCATAGAACGTTTCAAGTCAGAGTAAACACATCCCTATCTAGTGTACTGGAAGCTAGTAGTGGAGTACCTCAAGGTGGAGTCCTGTCTCCGATCTTATTTCTTCTCTATACATCCGAAATAGCAGAACTTTTGCAGAAAAAGGGTGTCAGATGTATGCAATATGCAGATGATGTAAAAATCTACCGGGAAGTTACTCAAGCTGAAGATGTGAATATAATACAAGATGCCATTAACTGTTTGGTTGATTGGTCCAAGAAATGGCAATTACCACTTTCATTGGGTAAAACTTATCACCTCAGGATTGGTAGCTCACATTTAATAGGGTCCTACAATGCTGATTCTGCTGAAGTACCTACAGTTACCTCTGTTACTGACTTGGGATTTCACTATGATCAAAAGCTTGATTTTTCTTCACATTACACAAAGATATGTGCTAAGGCACATATGCGCACGTTCCAAATATTTAAGGCTCTTTCCACGACTGATCAAACTCTTCTTATAAAAGCCTACAAAATATATGTTCGTCCTCTTGTGGAATCCGGGTCTACGGTATTCAGCCCATGCAAGAAAAAGGATATAGCAAAGATTGAAAAAGTGCAAAATAGCTTCACCAGAAAAATATTTATCAGAAAAGGAAGTTTCTCCTACTCAAGTATCCCCCGTGCAATAATAAGGAATCGTTATTTTGATATTCCCTCTCTTGAATCTAGACGCCGATTTTTCGACGTCTGCATGGTTTATAAAATACTACATGAATGGAGCTCTGAAAAAGCTAAACTATTCTTCTCTATAGTAACATCCATAACTAGAGGGGGTGAATTCAAAATTTTTTACAGAAGAGCGCGAACTTCTGTCAGAACTAGAAGTTTCACTGTTCGAGCGGGTGCGGCATACCTCTCTCTGAGCAAATATGCACCCCCTTTAAACTCTCTTACAGCTTTCAGAAAATTTGCCTTTACTAGAACAACTACATTTTAAAAGAGCAATGGTGCAGTTTCAAATTGAAAAGGTAACATTGTATGAAATAGTGATTAATTTTGGCTTGTACTGATTAGTACTGACTTCTACTCACAGTTCTATGACAATTATTTTTTAACGCTTGTCTTAAACAGCGTAATAAATGTAATGTAATGTAATGTAATGTAATGTAACTTTCATTAAAGGCATTGTCCAGGCATTGCGCTCGAATGTTCATTAGATCATCAAAGCGGGTCGACTCTATGGGCATTTGCCAAAGTTTCAGCGAAAAGGTCCCAGAAATAAACGAGATATTAGCCTTAGACTCAGTACCCAAATCCATCACCAGTGCCCAGCTGGCCCACTCGTGAAGGCAGATCAAATCTTGTCTGAGATGGTCAAGACATGTTCCTTTGTCTGACGGTCTGGTCCCTCTCCATTCTATTATGTTAGGGATGGCACTCTCACCAACATGGGTCAGCTGGTTGAACACGTATTCTTGAATTTGACACGTATTGGAATCGATACTGGTATAGAATTTCGACTACAATAGAGGAAAAAAAGTGGTTACTAAAAAACTATCAACGAAAAGAGTAAAATGATGTTGTAAATGTGCTGATTTAGAGTTTATGATCAACAGTAATCAGCTGGGTTTCCCGAAACGTCGAGAAGCCTCATTGCCACCTTTCCATTCCTGGCCGGACAACTCGTCCACACCGTAACTCTCAACCCTTTAAAAACCACAAATTTTGAGTTTTTTGTGGGGGAAAACCTACACAATTGCAATCAGCCCGGCGAGGAGAGTAAGAAAATGAAAGATTTGAAGTATCAAGAATTTTGCCTGGACACTGCCTTTAACGAAGCACAAGACAAGATATGTTTCTTTATTGGAGCAAATTTTTTTTTGCCACACTCTCCACGTCACTTCTACTCTTCTGCGACAGTCGCAGTACCATTCAGTTACTGGAGATCAGAACAGCCAGCACTGAAGCTTACTAAGAATCAACCTTTCCACTTTCCCTTAAGTGACAATTGAACGAAATCTGGTTTTCCTCGGTGTTTTCTTCCTCTCTTTTCAATTTGCTTGATTTGTGAACGTCTTTTTACCTTATTTACATTTGAGTGGTTGTTTTATATGTGTGACAGTTGGCACTGCATGTCTCAACAATCACAAACGAATTCGTACTCGAGGAGCACAAAAAACGTTTTCAAGGTGACAAGCTGGTTGTTGGTAGCACTACATAAAGCATGGCAATGATGGTGTACCATGTGTTTTACTGCGGTCATATTCTCAGCTTTGTGCTGTTTTAGCACCCTCATGAATCAACATACTATTATAAAAATGTTGTCTTCCACTAGTTACATAGCAACCTTTCCGTAGTTCCTCCCGTACGCGACAATTTGTGCGTAGCTGACCACTGTGCAGAAATCAACGACTGAGACCTCTCGTTTATCCGAAAATTCCGGATATTTCCGGAGTGAGATTTATCCGGACTGACCTCGTGACCCGTGCAGGTGTGAAGAGGCGGCATCCCTTTGCGGATAAACAGCTACCCACCCTTCTGGAGCTCGTATTCACAGACAATATTAGCCATTAGATATCTAAATCATCTCTTCTACAGGAGCACGATCTTTTTGGATTTTTTTTGGCGAAATAGTGAAGTATAACGGGTTCTCGGGGCGCAGCGGATTATCCAGTAGTGAGCCGTTCACCCGGTAGTGTAGCTGTTGATCCAAAAGAGGCCACGCCCCGCCCCCGGAGTAACAGCCCCCAATCTCCCCAATATAACGACTGTCGGTTACGGAATATTTCAATGCTTCCTGATGATTAACAACGACTTCCAGTAAAAATCATTCAAAATCGTCACAAACATAAATTGACAACACTTGTTCAAAAGTTCTTAATAACCGTAAGCAACAATTCTCCGAGCATACCGTGATTAAGCCCAAGAGATGACTGAATCTGCACTGTCTCGCAGTTGGTATATTCTATTGTAATCATAAATTGTAAGTATAAGTCTTGGGCGTATTGAGCTCCTATACATAGAATGTTTTTCTCTCCTCTCGTAAATTGAACTTTCAGAATGACTTTCCTAAAAATCGGTTTACTGCTCGCTGTACTTGCGTTCTATGTGTCATCAATAATGGCCTACGAGATTGCAGCTGAAGAAGAGTATGTTTAAAAGGATTCAATCATACAACTTATTTTAGTAAGATACTAGACGGTATACCCGGCTTCGCTCGAGAGTTCTCTACCCCGACTTTTCACACTGATGCGGGTAGTTATTGATACTGATATATTCACTCGAACTGCCCACGGAAATTTCGATAACCATCATGTTGAGTATTCTCGGTAGCCCTTCCGTCACCCGCACGTAAACAAAATAACCGGTATAAAAAAATTAATCAAATCGGTGCTAAATGATTGTCATATGTGTGCTCAACGTATTCGATAACTCCAGTGGACATGTCCTCACCGACCCGTGGGCGAAAATTGCGAAAAATCAATAAAATCGATAAATCAATACTTGACGCAAAACGGTTGTCATATTCGTGCTCAGCGTATTCGATAACCCCAGTAGACATGTTCTCACCGACCTGTGGGCAAAAATTGCGAAAAATCAATAAAATCGATAAATCAATATTTGGCGCAAAACGGTTGCCATATTCGTGCTCAGCGTATTCGATAACCCCAGTAGACATGTCCTCACCGACCCGTGGGCAAAAACTGCGAAAAATCAATAAAATCGATGAATCAATACTTGACGCAAAACGGTTGTCATTTTCGTGCTCAGCGTATTCGATAACCCCAGTAGACATGTCCTCACCGACCCTTGGGCGAAAATTGCGAAAAATCAATAAAATCGATAAATCGATAATCAATCGATAACCTAAGTTAGCCTAAAACCTCCGCCGGCCCGAGTTGTATGTGTGCAAAGTTTGGTCCCGATTGGTTAACTCTCCGCGATTTCTATTCGGAACATACATACACACACACACACGCACACACACACACACACACATACACACATACATACGGACATTCATTTTTATATATACAGATTAGTAAGAGAACTGAACAAAAAGGATGGAAGTTCTTACTAGCGTGTGCAAAACATCACAGAAGCACCCACAATGTTGATCCACATGCATTACAAGCATTACGAAATTTCAAAATGAATCTTATCATGTAATGGGAGAACTCCTGGTCAGCATCAGTGAGGGGACTCAGACAACATCTCTCAAAGCTAGTGGAGTACTAACACTATCAGACCATCGTGATCAATTGAGGTTCAGGTCCTAACCATTTCTTAAATGTATTTTTATGAAGCTCATGTACATTGCAATAAGGCAAACCTGCTCATCCGCTGCTATGAGCCTGATGAA
This sequence comes from Ancylostoma ceylanicum, assembly GCA_000688135.1. Classification (NCBI taxonomy): domain Eukaryota; kingdom Metazoa; phylum Nematoda; class Chromadorea; order Rhabditida; family Ancylostomatidae; genus Ancylostoma; species Ancylostoma ceylanicum. Next base: position 22,465 of record JARK01000163.1, on the reverse strand, counting down.
CTTAAATAGTCTCACTAGAACCATTTCCCCATAAAGTGGAGTCGATTTTGTGGACGAGATAAGGGGATGCAACCGACTGGGTGAACATTGTGTTCATTTCTAATCCACACATTTGCTGCCTGAGTCTGACCCAGTATGCTACTGCCCCATTGTTTGTAGTTAGATAGTTGGTTGGACGCTTAACACGTTCGCGACCGCGTGCACGACCGGTCGAGCACGCGGTGTCTGCCGCGTTGGACCACGTGCACGACCGGTCGTGCACTGTCCATTTAGTGTTATATCTTTGTGAAAAGTCCACAGCCCTCTAATTCTTTCCTAGTAACGTAGTGACAGATATACTAGAGTGTTACATACGAAGTGGGCAAAGCAGACCTTCTCTCAAACTTTTTATTTAGATTTTTCGTACTAGAACAGCTAGAACAACAACAAACTTTGATGAAAATCCTAACAATGACAAATCAGTAAACAACAGAAATGAGTGCAACCGTCGAGAACTACGGAAGAAAAAATAACTCTTACAAAAAATCTTGCTTTTTGAATAGGAAGGACCGCGTGGGACCAAGTGCACGACCGGTCGAGCACGGGTCCCAGTTGTGCAAAAGCGCGTGTGTCCCAAGTGGCAGCGCGCGCGAAATCTGCCTTGTCGCGAACGTGTTAACAACCTCTCATCATCTGCTTGAGTGGCGACGCCATTATTCGTGCAGTGGGCGTTGATGAGGTTGGCCTTTCCGCGGCCTCGGAAAGCACGCGGCTCGACCGTGTCGCTCACTATGGAATCGTCGCCGCAGTGGTGAATCTCGATAATCTTGATAGTTGTCTATCACATTTGATGTTAATCAATAAGAAAAGCAAACTATCATCAGGAAAACCGCATAGCTTTGATTCGAAGAGGTGTGCTCGAGCGGCGCTGTTGCCCTGCGTGCTTTTCGAGGCCGCGGAAATGCCACCGCCATCGACGCTCATTATTGTTAGACCTTCCCACGAGTCACTTACTCAGTTGTTCGAATGTGCGTATTGTTAAAAAAAACTTGGTCCATGCTTTTTACTTCAACTTCTACATAGACGTCTTTTAGGTACTGCTAAGTAGAGACAAAGGAAGGCGTTAAGACCTAGTGCAGTAAATTCTCTATAGTTAAGAGAAGGAGAGAACGACATTATTCTCAAACAAAGTAGTGGATAATAGTAATTTTCATCATTCCTCATCACTAACACCTTTGATTTCAGGGTTGAGCCAGTGCGAGTGAAAAGGCAATGGGGTCACGGATGGGGATGGGGCCACGGATGGGGTCATGGCTGGGGACGACCATGGGGATTGGGCGGCTTCTACGGTGGCTGGGGATTCCCTTACGGATACTGGGGATGAAGCTGACACTCTGTTCCTATTATGAGATGCTTATTGCTCGAGATTTTGTGGACGATTTTTCTATGTATCAGATAAATAAATGACTTATATATCAACGCTATTTCATACTTAACAACACTGCATTGGATGGGGACAAAATTACATTGAAGTGTACAGAGTTCGGTGAAAGCTCAGCACTTCGTCAGGAAATAGGTGCGAGGGGGAATAGGATTCTTCCCCGGAAACACAGGGAAACACCCATAGCAGTAACGAAAACCACTAGTGCGAACGTGCTCATAAAGATCAACTGATAGATTGGTTGACGAAAATAGATAACAAAACTTGTTACAAAACAGTGAAATCAACGAGGAACATTAAGTTGCTCATGAATACAGGATTTATTCATAGAAGGACACAAAAACACAGAATGGATGGGCGTTGCGGCTGCCGCCCACTGCATCGATGGCCCGTTTCTCACCTCGTTAAACGTGCCGCAAATAGGTAGGATTTTTTGTGCATATGTTTTGACAAAAATATATGACCTACGTCCTTCATGAATTCGACTCTGTCGCTTTTTTTGTTTCGAATTTAACAGGAATGATTAAGTCGGACTTGAGATTCTTATGAACCTCTCTCTCCAGTGCAACTGTAAACAGATACTTGTTGCAATTCTTTTGTCTAATTATAAATTCGACCTGTTCCTTGGATGCGAACACATATGAACATCGCATATCTTCCTGAAAATATTTTATCCCTCAAAATATTTTATTTCATGTCTGAGCGTTCAAGCGTGATGACTTTGCGGAAGGAGGCTTTTCAGTAGCTCTCGGAGCAACTGATTGTTCTCGTGCACCCCTGTGTTCAGCTTTCATAACGCACATCGAGCTGAAATGAAGGTATGATCAACATGTTCAAGACGGTATTCATTCTGAACAAGACTTCCTCAAGAAACAGTGCCAATGGCGCATGGTCGCTTCTCGTAGGAGGGTATTTTCGAAAAATAAGGGTATCTGTTTGGTCATAATAGAACTCCAAAAAATATTTCGGTTCCGGTTGAAGAGCGAACCTTTCGATAAAGGTTTCTATTTCACCACAAAGATAAAGGAAATTTGTTAGAGGCTCTCATGATTGGGAGTGTAACAATTATTTGGAATTTCTATGAAAATTTCCTGTTTTCCTAACAGAATGAAGAGAAATCGTGACAGATTTTTAAAGAGAAAACCAGGTCTCACATGAAAAATAAGAGTGTTTGTTTGGTCATGGTGAATTCTCATGAAGAAAAAGCCCTCTCTCACTTTAAAATGAGAGTAGTTTATCAAGGATGCGCCTTTTCGGTGAGATTTGAATGAAGATCCATGTCTCGTGAGAGCGATGAGGATGAGTAGAGATTATTTGTAAAGTTTTTTGAGGAGACGAAATAAAAACGCGAAGATGATTTGACATACCTTGGCTGCGCACAACCGCCCTTCTCACCGCCCATCTGTGAGAAGCCTTCAATTTGAAGTCTCTTTGCACATCCGCGCGTGACTGCAGCCGTTTCAGATTGACGAAAAAGACGACAGCAAACTGCATCCTAGTAACTGGTAACACTGGCTGTCGCATTTCCTTTTATGTCGTAGCGTTTGCAGACAGTATGCCTTAGGCGTTCCTTGAGGGCACGGCCATTCGAGTTGGGTTAAACGTGCAAACATTCTGAGGTCATTGAGTTCCATTTATTCGTAATCTCCTGCTACGGACTATCAGCGCATTATCCTTCTTTAGTGCCGTGAAGGAAAATCGATCAGATTCATTTTTGGAGAGGCTGAGAAGGTAGTTCGTGAAAATTCTCACTTGGATTGTTGAAATTTTTCACAGATCGATAAAACGATAACATATAATGCAGTGAGACGCTTTCGAGCGATTTTGAAACGATTTTGAAAACTATTCTTCTTATGTTTGAGCAGGAAATGACTTCCGAGAAAGAGTTGTTTTGCGACTGCATTATCAATGATGGGTGCACTTTCCAAAGTATGTAAATCATCAGTGTAACTTCATTTTTCCTCTAGAAATTGCTAATTTAATCGACTTCTCCTATCTGTTTTGTTAAAGACAGAGAGCAATTAGGAAAACTCCGCAAGCGTGCGAAGCATCCGAAAATGCATCACGTGTGGGGAGGAGTTTCTCGTCGCAGGGTGACACAAATCGCCACTCGCAGCCGTGAATATGGCGGATGAGGTATTAGACTGATTTCGAGAACTGCAAGCTTCTTACAGCCCTTCTCAGAAGTGTGAGGTCTAGCATTGCTCATAAGAAGAAGACTCTGCCGTTATAATTGAACATTACGCTTTCAATTTCTACTGCGTTGAATCCAATATTTATTAACATAATGTACAGAAAGAACAGGGATAGAATTCTTGACTTGTTAATGCAACAAGTAGCGAGTAATCTAACATCAGTTTTTCGAGCAATTTCTCTTCGACAACTATCACATCATAGCACTCAAAACACTTACAGCACAAAAGCCGTCTTTTACCGGTTCCTCCGAGTTCTGATCCTCGTTTTAACTGTCTGTATTCCTTTCCGAACATGGTGTGGAAAACTCAATAGGGTTCGTCCTTGTCAGCAGATCGTCACAGGAACGATCAAATCACAGGTGAACAGTATCACGGATGGAGTTACAATGTCACTCATTTCATTCAAACCGGATTCAAACCGGAATCATAGATATGATGCACTACCCAACCGAATGATAGGATGCCTCCCGTTGATTTTCTTATCAGCTGAAACAATATGTAGATTCTACATCCCATACAATATGTGTAGTAAAAATTGTTCAGCTATAAGGTTTATGCTCAGTGAAGCACGCTACAACAATGTAGCAACTGCAACACTCGGCAATGCAATTAATGGATGTTCTGCTTGGAATCAGGCATTCAGCGACAGCCGCAGGGATCCTTACCAGCAGTATCTGGAGTAATAATGTCCGTTTGATAGACGTTGAACTCATAGAGGCCAAATGGAGGACTCACCATTTCCATCTTTGATCCCAAAATCATTTTCTTATTGTCAATGGCAAGAACTACATTCACAGCGTGTAATGAAGATAGGATAGTCAAACGCTTTCTCGTAAATGTTTGATCTATCCGCTACATTCACGCGCATCGGAAAGGCTTCGTGGCTGTCAAACACTGATAAACCGACAGATTTTATATAAGCTGTACTTTATGAAAACTGAGTTACGAGAGTGAGCAACCGAAATACCAGATAGAATCTAAGCACAAACGTGATGGAAACTTGATTTGTAGAATGCACTTACAACGAAAGATTTTGCAAAATTTTTTCATCCTGAACTGTTGACAAGAGGTCGTTGCGAAGAGTGACATGTTGTTTTCACTGAACGGTCGAGATCCAATGTCTCGACACGAATAATCCATGTTTGACGAATAAACATCAAAATGAGTGAATTACACGGTTGTAAATCCCTGCCAGTGGAGTAACGCTCGTTCAGTCGCTTTAATGTGTCGGCGACGTACTAACGTGTCGTGATCTGTCGCACCATTTCGATTCCTAGGGTTTATGTGCAGTAATGCGCAGTATTGCACACGTAGTATGTCCAAGCATCGTGAAATAAACGCTATGTATGCCTTATAGGGCAAATCTGTTAGCAACGAACTCGTCGAACTCTTGCAGCGATGAGAAGAATCGAGGTGGTAGCCAAAACGCCTGTTAAAGAACATATACGCAGTGGAGCGCGTGGCAACAGAGGAAATATGATTTACGTCGCATTGAATTTGGTGTTGAAATACTGTCGGATTTGAGCGCATCATTGTGCTTGTGTGAGGAATATGGTGACGTTTCTGGTGACTCCTCCAAGAAAGTCCTGTCATCATGACCATACGTCCGATAGCCTGAGACGTGTCTCAGGCCACCATCACTTTTGATGGTGCCGGGATGGGAACCTTCACCTATGGCGAAGAGGATAGGATGGGTCCGGGACGCAGTCCCGAACCAAAAAAAGGGAATGAAACTATGCATTGTAATCCGGGCAAAGCAATTTCACATGAAATGCGCAGTTGTAGCATAAATTCTTCGCACAATACAGTCTAAGAAAAGCCGATGTTCATACATGGCCGGTTAATTCCTTCGAAGAAAATGTTTCCATGAAATTGATGTGAACTTGCGGCAAAATTACAGTTCGACCGACAATATCGTTCTTCATTTGGAAAATTAAGCTTTGCGCAGTTGTCAGACTTCTTGCCAATGTTACTGAGGACTAGATGACAGCAAGATCACAAAGGTGCAACTGAAAATGGCTGAGAAATTTTTGAAAACGTGAAAAAAGATTATCTTGCTCATTTGAAGGAAATGGATGTTGCGCAGTTGTCAGCTGAATCCAGAATGAAATTCTGAGCAGAATGATATATAATACTTGATACTTTCGTTCAATCCCGACGGAAAAGCCAGGATGAGCCAAATACCCTATCTGACTCACCCTCGCGTCTCCAATATCGCGTGCTCACTCGCTAACCCCCCTGAGCTACACAGGCCATTTGGCTTAGGCAGGCTTTTTCAGCCCAGCATCAAAGGAAGTATAAAGTGTTATATACCATTCTACTCGGAATCTTACGGGCTCGGCAGCTTACAACTGCGCAACCCCTGAATTTTTGATCTGAAAGAGATATAATGTAAAAAAGGGTTTTCATACATGACCCGTTTTCTGGGCCAGTTTCAGATAAAGGCACCTGCTTCAATGGGCTTTGCATGATGGCTTTGCAATGATGTCGCCAATTCAACAGACAACTGCGCAACTCACGTTTTCTCAAGATTGACGAGAAATTTTAAAGGACGCAAATCCCCCGTCTAGTTATTAAAAATTGATTTCTCCCTGGATTCTTGATGAAATTTGTCGCTCTTGGTGTCATCTTGTAGGGAATTTCGTGAAAAAAAAATCGCTGACAACTGCGCAACATACAGTTTTGTGAAACTACCGAGATATTTAGCAAATCAAGCTAGGGCATTGGCGCTGGTCCCGGCACGAAAGCGGGAAACCGGCGCAATTCTCATCTTCGGCGTTCCATGTTCGAACAAACGTCTTTTCTTCATTTACTGAGCAATATTAGAACATTTTTCGTTGAATCCATATATGAAACAGCTTTCACTCTCTAGTATATGTCATCGTTGACTTTAGTGAACCCTTCCTCAGCACTATCGAAGCTATGGTTGTGGAACAACCTTCACCTTTCGCCCAGACAACCTTCACTTTTTTGACCCCTGTCTCACCCATATCGTACGTATGATCATGACGGTGTGAACTGAATACGGACGACTTACGCAGGGCTGTCACGACAGGCCGCTCAAAGAGAACATGCACCTAATATCACTTTGTAATGTGATGAGATCTACTTGTTCGACGGAAGCAGGGCTTTCTCCGAAAACGACGCTCGCTGCTCCCGCCCAAGTAGTGTTGGAAGTAGGGCTACCGGCTAAGAAACAGTGCAGGTCAAAGATATTTCGCCAGCATGAGCAACAGCATTCACGGCTACTAATGCGGCTCGCAACGCTAGATTTCGGAACACCCAAGACTAGAAGTTCTATGCTAGCAAACAATCTGAGCAGCCGATGTGTGGATATCTGCTGCATGCAAGAAACGCGCTGGAAAAAGTTAAAATGTGCAGACATTTTGATAATGACTTCGGATCGTAACCGATTGAGTGTAGTCATCAGCGATGCTTCTTGGAAGCCCGTCATAGCTATATACTGCATTGTGGATCGCTTGATGGTCGTGAAATCGGGTATCGGCAAAGTAGTGATGCGAATAATCTCCGCGTATGTGCCACACACCCGAGTGGGCTGTACACCCGAGAAGAAAAGTTATTTTAAGGACTTCGAGCAGTACGTCCATTTGATCAGGAATGAAGAAGTCTTACTGCGATCCCAGTTGTCACATAGGAGAACAGCGAAAAGGCTCTGAGGATATTATTAGGAAATCCTCTTATATAAATCCTGGTAGTGCAACAAAATTTTCTAGAGCGCAGACGTGGGGGGCCGGCACGTGATCGCATTCTTTCATCATGGGCTCCGCCCATGGAGCGCGAGAGAGCATGTTGGAGGGTGAGACGAAACTTACGAGACGGTCGGCCGATGTTTCATCATAGGTGTATGGATGTAGTGGAACTCGCGGTGGGACCCAACCTTCGCTTGTTCCGTTGATCACGATGATGATGGATACAGCCGCCAAAGATAAAAGCAGGAGACTTAGACAGTGCTTTCAGGATTTCGCGACGGGACCAGCCTCCTGCGCTGGCAGTCCCGCCGACTAAGAGCGAGACAGTGTTTACCAGTTTTCAGGCTGCATAATGTACGGAGCAGGATTATCGCTATGCAGTGCTATGCAGCTCCCTACGGCATTGTGTGGCCTACAGATGCCCGATCGCGGCGATGCTGCGCGACCCACAGATGCCCGATCGCGGCGGTGCTGTGCGGCCCACAGATGCCCGATCGCGGCGCTGCTGTGCGGCCCACAGGCCTGCCCGATCGCGGCGGTGCTGTGCGGCCCGCAGATGCCCGATCGCGGCGCTGCTGTGCGGCCCACAGGCCCATGCGGCCTTCAGCTCAACAGGGTGAGAAACGTCCAGATACAGTAAATAAATGCTGTGATAAAGAACGGGAGGACATTACACCGGGAAGTAATTTACATGACGATATGTGATGAAGAATTTTCGATCAGGGCTATAATCAAGGTAGGAAGCTCGACGTTAGCTAGGGTGCCAGAACAGTAGCAGTACGCATTTCATAGGTGAGGTCCTGTGTTTGGGCACAGTTAATGATGTTCGCTTGTTTCCTAATTCTCTAAGGTCTCCAAAAGTGTGATTACTTTGCACAAACTTCAAGTGGCTGCCCCACCCCACTTCCTAGCGTCCCGTAGGGGCGCTAGTATTACTATACTATGGCACCCGCAATGAGGATGGAGAACGGATCCTGGAATTCGCGACGGTATCGAACCTCATTATTACTTATATACAGTTTCAAAATCGCACTTTGTCACTTTCACAAGCGATGGACAAGATATAACCGCATACCGACTTCTGAACGCTGCGCTGTCGAGGTCGTACCATCCACACAGACATCCGCTGGATTGGAGCGGGGTGTCATCTGCGCTCCAATCTCAAGAATGGGCGGTCTTCGGGTGACGTTTTACTTGTCCTTAAACTGTCACTCATTTGCTGTTCGGCTGCTTTTCTTGCTCTCGATCAGCAGTAGATTAGCAATCGAATAGCAAGCAGTCATGGCAGCGCAACAGCAATCACACGGGAAGTAAAGGGCAATTTATACCAAAAGCGACTATCAGGCGCACGCATCCATTTGCGAAAGATTTTCGGTGAAGAGAGGTCAATGCGGCATGAAATTCTCAATGAAAAAAAAAAACGCGCGGCCATCGCGAGGTCGTCAACGCGTGCGAATGAGCTGCGACTGCGATGCCACCAGTTCCTCTTCCTCATCATGTGGACGCATCCAGTATAAATTGCCCTTAAAACCGCAACCAAAGCACGCCCATTTTCGGGATTGGAGCGCAGGTGACATGCCGCTGCAATTCAGCGAATGTCTGAGTCACTGGATACAAAGGTTATGTGTAGCAGGAATAAGTTTTCTTTTCAAACATATTCTTCTCTACGTTGAATGCAGGATTTGATGCCATTTTGAAACCGTTTCAAATATGGTATGAATTCATCAACTACCAATGTGCTATCTGGAATGCTATCTATAACCTCTACAAGTTTGGGAACAATTTTATCCCGACACCTCAGCAAGCTTCAGACTTGCCCTAGCAGGTTCGATAACCTGCTCTGGAGCAGAAGGGTGCTCATTGCACAGGTATAAAATTTGACGATGCAGTTGCTCGATTGAGGATTCTTTCAAGCCGGCAACCGCGCCGGGTGAGTTTATTCTACATTTATCATGGTTTTTCTTTTTACTTTCCAATCAAATGTATGTATGTAGTGTATGTAATAGTTGTTATTGTTCATGATAGTTTCATGCCCACATGCCACCAAATTTTAGTTGGATTTTATCCTCGAAAGGAGCTTCCTTGAGATGCTCATGTCATTTTTTTGTTTAGTAAATTCTTTTTTCTTATTTCACGCCTGCTTCTGGGGCGCGTGTGACGCAGTGGTAAGAGGCTCGCTGCGTACGCACACGGTCGATGGTTCGATCCTGCGCCCGTGGCCAAGCCATCCTCCCTCCGGGGTCGGTAAATTGGTACCAGAGGAGTCTGGGAGCATGAAGCACTGACTTGGTTCATCGGATGCCCCCGCAATTTACTGTATAGGGCACATACGCATTCAACGCCTCTACGATGTTCAGATAAAGTCGAATGCGTGGCGCATCCCACATGACGGGATTGATCAACGACGACCACTTTACTGTATCCTTTATTTCACGCCTGCTTCTAGGTCGGGTGAGGTGAGTTTTTTTTTTCTTTTTTTTACTATAGATGCCGAACACGAATATACAAGAGTTCCTTTTGCTCGGTGTTTTATTTTTGCTTTTCGCTTTGTGAAGTGACTCACTATTTTGGAAAACCATATTTCCCATTGTTCCCATTGTTTTTTCTCCGTGTACTTCGATTGGTGGAGATAACACATCGTCTTCTTCAAATAAATCATATAATGTTAATCAGCCATTTCGGATTAGCGAGGTATGCAGAGTTACGTTTCAACTACATGAGCGCTTTTCTCATTTTCTTTCTTTTGCTAGAATCAATTTCCTTTGATTTGATCGAAGTAAGCATTCATACCTAGAAAATGGTTTTCATTTTCATTTTAAACTCATTTTTATGTCTCGTAAGTATTGCCATCACTTGTTTATTCATTGTCTGGTGGTTTTTATAGAATATCCATGTAAACTATGAAAAACGCTTCACAAAAAACGTTTTTCTTAGAGGCTGCAGCTAGCCCAGAAGGGTCACGCCTGGCATAGATCAATTTTATTCCCGCTTGAATCCTTGCCGTTTCTTTGAGCAGTTTCGTTTCTAGGCCTACACTGATTCAAGCATTTTTCGAATTTATTTACTACTTGTTAGGCATTTCCTAAGTTACCTCTAAATTCGGGTTAAAGGAATAGACTCTAACTTTCCACTGATTTGACTTTTCTTTGATTGGTCAAAACGCAATGCCATACCTTATCAGAAAAGAATTCTTAACCTGAACGCTGATTTCAATTTGCTGCATTTCCTACATGTTGCCACAGTTCTATCAGTCTAACCTTCTCTGTCATATTCACAATTTTTTCGTTTTCAGGTTCTTGGAACAGTCCTACTTATTGGAAACGAGCCCTAGAAGAAAATTTACATTAATTTCCTGGAGGAGAACACGACATCCAGGTAAGCAAAGCTTTCAGAAAGCCCTCCTTCGTTACTGAGGAGTTCCGGGGAGGGTTTTTCGTTCGTTTTCATTTCTCACACTCGTTGTCCGTCTAAGGGTAGGATCGAAACGGACGTTATTTTCATTTTCTCATCTTTTTAAAAAAAATGCTTTACTTTTTTATCACTATGCGATCATCGCTCAATTGTAACACTAATTTGTTTTTGATGTTAGGCTTTCTTCGTATCCCTTTCCCATTTTTGCCGCTCTTCTGTGCGAAGATCCATTGCTCCATCGGCAGTTGCAAAATATATTTTTTATTCTTTCCAGTTATGGGTAACTCTGTAGATTTATTTCTACCCTTCCATTTATGTTCCCCCCTCAACTCACGGAATGCAAAATATTATAGCAAAGAATTAGTGGGGCGAATTCTATCCTGGTAGCCAGAATACCTACGAAAATAAACCTTTTTTATCCATGTCATTTGAGTTTATGAGATGGGTGTCATATCGAGATTCGAAAATGACCTCGTATTTCTATTACTACAATAGGAATACCCTAATCCAAGAAAAAAATTTTGTTCGGGAAAAGGTTTATGATTTGTGTTCCTTCTCCTTATCCGATTAGGCGTATATGGTGTTGCGCACACAATACTTCTATGATTTTATAGATGACTGATATAAGACTAGTGAGAATGAAAAGAAAACAACACAGAATAAACAGTTATTATCTGAACATCCAACATTAACAATTACTCTCGACCACAACAAAGAAAGTTACTTTCGAAACTAATTATATCCCCAACAACGACATATAAAAATTTAGTCCCTGAAAGGAAAATATTAACATGAATTGGAACTATATACAATAAAAGAATGTTACATGAAACTTTTCACAAATAGGTTAACGTACNCGTATGCAGTTAAGAAGATGTAAACATATGAATCCAGAAATCCTAGGTTTTTACACTAACCGGTTTCGGGGCTTGAACTAGACCATGTTTTAGTATGTATTAAACGGAATTACGCTGGGATAATGGCGCATCTATGAGTGCAGGAGTAAACAAATAAATGAATAAATAAGTGAACAAGTGAATAAATAAGCAAATTGCTATTGAAATCTTTCACGAAAGCTCGAGTGAAAGTCTGAGGAGGTCGCACCACATCCCTGAATATTTCGAGGTATCTCTGTATTGCTAAAGATTTTCCGCTTCCAAGGAAATGTTACAGTGGGCGTCAATGGCGGTGACTCGTCTGCGGCCTTGAACAGAACGCGGCGCGACCGCACCGCTCAGGCAAGAATCGTCGCCGCAGTGGCTTATCAGGGTTTTCCTGATAGTTGTTCATCATATTTGATGATAACTAATAAGAAAACTAACTGACTATAAAGAAAACCTCATAATTTGATGTCCCGGAGAGGATTCTCGCTCGAGCGGCGCGGTCGCGCCGCGTTCTGTTCGAGGCCGCGGACGGGTCACCGCCATTGACGCTCACTGTATATTATTTGCAACCAAATGGTAGTACTCATTACAACAAAAAATATATACTTAGGTCACTAACGTCACTTCCACCACCGCTGTCCAAAGATAACTCTTCATCCTCAGATGCAGACTCATCCGAGGAGGTGTAGCGAGCCCGGCTCTCTGAAGTGCTGTTGTTGTTGTTGAGGTCGACAGCGATTTTTAACCTCGCTGCCTCCTCCTCACCAACAACGTGTTGGACCCAGCTTCTGCAGAGGGTTGGTGGAACACCTTCCGTACATGCCAATGTTCTAGGCTTCACCTGGATGTGATTGCTTTATGTTCTATCAATCTAGAAATAATTTTCACCAAGATATTACCGCTTCCAGACTGTTACCAGACTTGCCTAGTTTGTTGAGGTGGGCTTTCATTCGGCTTCATCACATTTGAATGAGGTTAAAAAAACAGTGAAAAGGCGGTACCCTTATCACTGCAACCCCAAATTCCGCGCAGGTGTTTTCTGCGGCGTATCTGCGTAGTGCATCCACGCCGCCATGGCTTCAGACAAATGATTGGAGCTGAAATTCGTATAGAATTCAAGTGAAAATGTATTTCTAAGGATAGTTATATAGAACAACCTCTTCCGAAAGATCAGCTTTTGTGCTGTTTATCCATAGCCAGAGGACGTCCCTCCGCAGCATGCTGCATGCAAGGAATGCAATGGAAATCATGTAACCATTCCTTAAACATGGAGTGGTTCATGTCGCGGCTAATGATCACCTTCGTACAGTTTGGGACGACACCTTGGTCAGTGATAGCTCCAATGACGATTGCTCTCCTGTCTTTGTGCTTCGCTGCAGTCTTACCAAAGGAATACTCCATCGTAGAGGCAGGGAGGAACCTGGGATGGTGGTGTCATTCCATCCTCTCTTCTTGGTTATGGAGCTGAAAACCCAGGTCTCGTCGAGGAAGACTAGGCAAGTGCCCACTTGCTTGGGCTACTGTTGACAGGAAGGCTGCCATCTCCATCGCAGATCCCTCCGCTCGAATATGAAGCAATGACCTCTGTTTATCTTGAACGTAACGCCCAATCCCTTGAGGAAGTAGTGGAATGTACCTCTTGACACTTGAAAATGGCGAACAATGGCGGACGATACAGCCCCACTCCTCCTAGTACTTTCTGAATGATCGTTCCTTAAGATATTTCCTGGTAAATCGTGTGCTCGGTCTTCTTCGAGGAATAGGTTTATATGCGTTGTTCTGCATCTCTCCTATCCTATTCACAGTTCTCGTCAAAATGCCGCATGCCAACGCCGTTAGCTGAACAGGGGCGTCGAAGACGGTGCTGTGGCATTCTCTCCCGAGTTGCTTTCGCAGCCCTTCGAAAAATGCCTCAACATGTCGTACAATGACTTTGGCCTTATCCAGGGTAAAGCACGGGTGCAACGATCCAAACCATCTCCACGTATTCTGGCATGAGGGAATTAGAAAGCAAATGGAGGGTTCGTATGTTGCATAAAGCTTCTAACACATGAATGATGACGAATGGAAACTTTATTGAGTCAATTTCATCCTTCTCCCATACATTTCGGGGTCCTCTTCTCATAGCACTTTTCAAATCATAGCATGTATTATACTTCGAAAGAGACTAAAACACACATTGATAGAGAGACGCCTATCGTGCTTGGTCCCTTCAAGCTCTCATGAGCTTTTGTAAAACAAACTGCGCCTTTCAAACCTTAACCTACAAGCAAAGGGGGACGGAACTTGGCAACAAGTCACGATGTGAACAATATCGCTGCGCCAGTGCGCGCTGTCGCGCTCCAATGCTACGCGGTGCGACGCCTCCTCTGATTGCTGTGACCTCCACCACAGAGCAAGTGCGGAGGGAGTGCATGTATCGCACCCGTATCGCACCTGAACTGTGGTGGAAGCTACAGTATTCAGGAGTAGTAGAGGGATGCGCATAAAACGGCGATGCCGGAGAGGGAGCAGAGAGCGAGAACACGAATGCTTGTGTGAAAACATATTAAAACATGTCCAAAATTGTTCTAACAAGTTCGTTTTTCTAGCAGTTTAATCCCTCTTCTTTGTGCTGTGGATAGCATATCCAACATGCCCAAACTTGTTGAGCACGTTCCCTTAAAGTTGACAAGTTTAGCGGTCATGATATAGAAATTTTATTACATAAACGAAGCACTACAATTCAAGGGTCAATTTTTTGCGTGGACAATGCTTTGAAATACATGGACTAAACCTGGAGTTCGTGTGATTCCATCTCTCATAACGTCACACAGTTCTTCTATCTTATCATGGAAGAAAAAACTTCCAAAAAAGTGCGGTTGAAGCTTATAAATAGATGGGCACCGATTTCATTCAAGGCATCACGGCGAAATATATGCTTGCTTGTGGGTCTGGCTCACGCTGAACAAAAAGGTGATAAGAGCAAAAGGGGGGGGGGGTAAGTATTTGTGAAGGGCAAATCGCAGCCCGTGTTTTACCCTGGCCTTATCATCCAGAGGGCAGCCTACTGCAGAATCAGGGTCCACCGATGGCATCGTTGCCTTGGATCCATTGGGATTCACTCGAAGCGCGTCGAAGGTAAGTCTTCGAACACGTTCTCCAAGGTCGTGACGCAACGGCATCCGTAATAACAATCATTTAAGAGACAATCTTATTACTCACTAACTGCAATCCCAGGCAGATCTTGTGAACGCACCTCCGGAGCTGGTCTATTAACAGTGCGCGTATTTGGAACATGCTTCAATACGCCGGAATATTACAGTGAATTGAAGAGAGTGTGCGGTTTCCCCGTGTTTAGCTGCTTTCTTGATGGGCGTGTTCGTGAGCATGTAATAGTTGGTCCACCGTGTGATGTGAGGCGTTTTACTAAGAAAGAGCTAAAGGATTGAGCGAAGAGATACATTGACTAAAATTTATACTTCATTTATCTAAGGTTAAGACATGATTGTCAGTAATGTACCTCAGTGAGCTAACCATTGATTCCAATCTCGATAGTGTAAACTTGATTCAAAAATTACATGCAGGGACTGCGAATGTACTGATTAGGGAGCTAAGCTAATAGCAGTTTTGCATTTTAACATCCATTTAATCGTTTTCTATTCTAAAGTCATTCATGTGATTTGACTAAATTTCGGAGTTAGCTATGGAATCCTTCTTTTTTTATAAAATACTTATCAAATTCGCGATCACAACTCTTAATTACTCCTTTATGCGAAATTTGTAGAATTCTTTCTTTCGAGTTTGGTTAATGGCAACAATACAGTGTTACGAAGGACTAAACAATAGCATTTACTGCGAAAAATCGGTACGAAAATAAGAGAAAAGTTTGAATGAAAAAGCAAACTCGATAGTCTTAAGGTATAAAAAGAAATCAGAAAATCAATTTCTTTGGCGTACCTGCTATCCGTAATCGTTGAGCAATTGTTTCAGAAGCTTCGGGTGAGTTGGAACAGATTGCAAGAATCTGTAGCCCTCTGCCCCTATCCTGTAATCGGTTCTCCTATTTGATAGATATTCATGCACGCCCACGATAGAGAAAGCCTCCGAACACCCACCGTGCGAATAGCTGCACCTTGTCCCGGGATAACCGTCCACGACTATAGCAGTTTGATTAAATATGATTTTATTTAATTCTCAATTTTGAAATCATTACCGATACTTCTATCCCGTTTCGAGTTAGGAGCAAGCTTCTGGCAATGGTGAACTGAACGAAAACAATTTCAGGTTTATATTTATTTATATTTTAAGTAATCACTAAAACCCACGAAGTTGACGGTCTTGTTGTAAGTGGGGTTTTGCATTTACACCTGTTACTAGCAAGAGACAACTCTGGGAAGTTATGCGAACATAATTGATATATTCAAAAGGTGTACACTTTTACTATCCTCAGGTTATCGTGAAATTCAAGCACTATCTACTACATTAACTCGAACTTGGATATCAATTCAAGAAAAATAGGATCTCGTATCCACAGAATTGGTATATATGGCAAAAGTGACAAAGTTCAATCGATTTTTGCTGTGGTCATGTTCTCTAAGATCCACCACGTCCGCCACGTTCCATGTTATGACAGGAAGAAACGTGGAGCAAAAACGTCTAGACAACACTTTTGAAAAAGAAGAAACTTGCATGCGAGGGGCATCATAGTTCGGAATGGTTTTCATCTGAAGTGGTATCAAAAGGTTCCCTTATCCAGCCACAAAGTCATGGGGTCCTCATTCATACGTGAAGAGGCAACCTAGGACAAGCAGCCAGGATATTCGGGGGGAACAAATGGAAAGCATGCAATGACAATGCAAAAGGAAGGAGAAGGACTGGGAAAATTAATGAAAAATATAATTCTTCTTATTTCGCTACAAGCCGCGGAATCCTCTTTCATGCTGTAAGAGGCAACCTAAGACAAGTATCAAAGATAAAGGTTATTGAATATGTTAAAAAGAAAGCCCAACATCAAAAACCATTCAGTGTTACAATTAAAGGACGATCGCATACTGATAAAGAAGTAAAAACTCAAAAAAAGTTGAGAAAATGAAAATAACGTCCGTTCCGTTCCTACCCCCAGACGGACAGCGAGTGTGAGAAATGAGACCAATCAGAGAAAAGTCAAATCAGTGGAAAGCAGTGGCGGACGCAGAAAGTGGGCGGGAGGGGGGGCGTGGGAAAAAAATTGGGGTCTCCGCCGTTTTGGGGACCCAGACGGAAAACAAAATTAACAAGAATATTAATTTTAATCATAAGTAATTAATATCCAGAAAAAATAATGATAAAAATAAACAAATAAAAATAGACTCATGCAAGATTTTCATTTGTATTGTAAAGTAACTTCGAAAATTCGGCGACCCATTCTCGGGAGAGCCCCCCCCCCCCC
>JARK01000162.1:96278-118231 GCA_000688135.1 Ancylostoma ceylanicum | reverse complement strand
CCTCCCTTCCGCCACTGCAGTGTTTCCCTCGTCGGAGAGAGTAGATAATATTCCTTAGAGGCAGCAGAGGCGAGGGTCTACTCTGGTAATGTGGGTACAACTCCCTCATTTCTTCTTTGTGACTTCCAAAACTCCCATTATTAAATGTCAATTTCTTCTATGTAACTGTTGTTCGTGAACATGTGCGCTTTTATTTATGTCAAGTTCGGCTTAAAAACGGAGCTTCAATACAGGAGTCGTTCTTCTCGCTTTTTAATAAACGAACTATGGTAGTGAAATCACTACTCTTTGCCTAACGTCCGAGAAACACCAGATACCCTCACTTTTTGCTATTTTCTCAACGAGCATATATACAGTGAACTTCAAACAACCGTAGACAAGGTGCGGACCGCGTCGCGGCATTTTTGGGCAGAGACACAGGGGCTCTCCATGCTCGCGCATGCAGAGCCCCTGTGCCTACGCCCAAGCTACTTAATCGAAATATTCTCTGCAGAATGTGATACCAGGCGCTCATGATCACGGAAGTGATGTTTTCCCATAACAATTATTCTCGCGGGCAGTATTTTGCGGGAGTTTGCTTTAATCACCGGCTCAAAGACTAGATTTCGCCATTTACTAATTCCCTTGTTTTCCATTATATGGAAAACAAGGGAATTAGTAAATGCTTCGTAGTTAACTTGCTCTGGATCGCGATGAGAACGAAGTCGATCTGGTCTCTTGGTCTGACCACAGTCGCAGCGTTCGTTTGAGTTTGGCATCTAGATTGAAGAGGTCGTGTCAGTCAGCATATTCGAGAATCCAACCCATCGCATTCATGACATAAACAGAGGAGTGGAGGAAAAATAAGTGGTTAAAATTTGAACTCAAATGTAAATGAACTAGGTGAAATTCTGAACAAAATTTTCATACTCACAGGGCTTTCTCTCTAATTACTTGAAGTTTAACAAAGATAAAAGAGTGCCGGTGAACATTCTTTTCACATAAAGACAGTTGACATAACTTGTCCTTCCCATCGAGTTTCTGTTCTGCTACTCCTTGGCTCACACAGTTCGTTGCATAAATCATAGTCATAGGAACTGTGAGTTCCCAGGGGCATCTCGTTTTGGAATCTGTTGGTCGCAGTACATGACGATGGTGGAAGAATAATGGGCATGCAGATTTCGCTCCGTTTTCCCTATATGCCTCCCCATAAAAAATGGACTGAACAAAAAGAACTGCTTGTGTCTCTCACATCAGTGCAAGTTAATCATTCTCTCGGGTGAAATAGCTAATCGTAACTATATGTAACCGATTCAACCTGGAATGAAGACGGGAATTGGTTTATCATTCTTTGTTTGCTCTCTGATGTTNTGGGCGGTGGTGTCCGTATATGCTCCGCAGTGCGGCTGTACCGAGGCTGAAAAGGTGGCATTCTATGATGAGCTCGACGATGTTATTAGAAGTGCTCCTGAAGGTGACTACATAACAGTTGCAGGAGATTTCAATGGCCATGTAGGGCAGGATAGAAAGGGTTTCGAAAGAGTTCATGGAGGAAGAGGCTTTGGAAGGAGAAATCAGGAAGGTGAAAGGATCGTTGAGCTCGCCGAAGCGCATGATCTTGCGATTGCTAGCACCTTCTTCATGACGAGGGAATCTCAAAAGATTACGTATTGCAGCGGAGGTCGGCAAAGTGAGATTGACTACATTCTGGTTAGAAGACGTTTTCTAAAGATAGTCAAGAAAGTAAAGACTATCCCAGGAGAAGAAAACGGGGGACAGCATCGACCAGTAATAGCAGATGTATGTATAGCCTTACAGAAGCATACTAAAGCTAAACGAGAGCCACGCATCCGGTGGTGGAAGCTAGCAGGTGAAAAGCAGAAGACATTCAGTGACAAGATCATTACTACTGGTTTGCCAGAGTCCTACGATCACATAGACTCTGTGTGGGTTAGTGCTGCAACTACTATCCTGATGTGCGCTAGGGACACATTAGGAGAAACTAAATGTGGAAGGAAAGGAGATAGGGCAACGTGGTTCTGGAGTGAAGAGATTGTTAAGACTAAGAAGGACGCGTGCAAAGCGTGGCAGAAGACCAAGTCGCCCACTTCACTGGCTGAGTACAAGTTAAGGAAGAAGGATGCGAAAGCCGCTGTAGCTCGCGCAAAAAACGCTGTCATGGACGACCTATACGATAAGCTAGAGAGCTCACAGGCGGAAGAACACGTGTTCCGGCTGACGAAAGCACGCCACAGGGCATCCCTAGATGTGGCTGAGGTAAGAGCTGTCAAGAACGAAGACGGTGAAGTTCTGAGAAACCCTGTGGCAGTCAAGGAACGGTGGAGAGTGTATTTCGAGCATCTGCTGAACGAGTAGTTTCCAAGAAAGCCAAAGGCTTCCGCGGAACCAGTAGCTGGGCTGATGCAGCCTTGGACAGTCGATGAGGTGAGAAAGGCCAGCAAGAAAATGAAGGCTGGCAAATCCAGATGACATCCCTGTGGAGGCGTGGAGGTCACTTGGCGAATTAGGAGTGCGGTGGCTGACTAAGCTCTTCAATAACATCACAAGGTCAGCGAAAATGCCAGAGGCGTGGAGAGACAGCATCATAGTGCCGATCTTCAAAAGGAAAGGTGATGCGATGGACTGCACGAATTACAGAGGTATCAAGCTAATCGCACATACAATGAGGATTTACGAACGTCTTCTGGATATGCGTCTGAGAGAGATGGTGGAAATTTCACCAGATCAATTCGGATTTGTCCCAGAGCGATCGACAATTGATGCTATCTTTATCGCCCGTCAACTAATGGAAAAGTACCGCGAAAAGAACAAGCCATGCCATCTCGCATTTCTGGATTTAGAAAAAGCATATGACAGGTTGCGGCGCACAATGTTTTGGGAGGTAATGAGAGAAAGAGGCACCCCGGAGTGCATGGTGAGGACAGTCCAAGTCATGTATGACGAATCAACAGCAAGGGTGCGCACCTCACATGGAATGACATCAAAGTTCGACATAACTGTGGGGGTGTACAAAGGATCAGCCTTGAGCCCATTCCTGTTCATTATGACACTGGACACAGTGGTAAAACATCTCCTGGAAGGTCCGAACAAAAACTGCGGCACAGAGGTTGCGGTGGTTCGGGCACGTTATGAGAAGATCACCACTACATCCTACTCGGCAGGCCATGGAGATGGAGGTTACCGGTAAGCGCCCCAGAGGCGCACCGAAAAAGCGATGGAAGGACACCGTAGGCGTATGAGGGAGCTTGGTGTCACCAAGGATGACGCTCAGGATCGAGATCTATGGCGCAGGAGACCCAAGACATTGCGATTGCGCGGGACAAACGCTAAGGAAAAGGAAAAGATACAAATCACATAAGGGGCTAGTTAAACTTGAACCATAAGACTTTTTTTGCATAATAGGAGCCAGAACGAGAGGAGCTCCGTTTAGGATTTCGACCATTACACAGCTAGATCTCAGCTCAGGTCGAAGTTTCTTAGCAAGAGAATTTATTCCATCTTTAATCAAATTTTACCTGCTGATGCATCTGCTGACAAGGGAAGTGCAAACTAACCCCGGGGATCAAATTGAAACATCCATTTTTGGAAGCATTGTCTAAGATAACGTTAATGTATGCATATCATTTTTGTCCAATGCTCCTGATGCGCTCAGGAGGGCGTGTCAAAGAAATAAGCCGTTTGGACAACTTTGCCTGGCTGCCCTGCCGTCAACTTGGATGTGTTGTCTGAACTTCCACACAATGAAACACGTTCACGCGCAAAATCTTTAAAACATAGAGAAATCGAGGAGAATGGATTCTTATGCTGAAAACTGGTATGCCTTAGTGTCATTGAGATGGACATCAGCTTTCCGGAAAACTTTGCGAGGTTGCCTTTCTATCATTCACATTTGTTGAGCTGGGTCCATAGTATACCATAATCCGACCACAGGGTAATAACTTGAGTAGTTCAATGAATTCTCAGAATGAAGCCACTTCGAATCATCCTTTTCCCAGCATGGGGATTGTGGTTTATCAAAGTTCGAGAGTTTTCCTTTTTTTCAGTATTTGTAGCCGCCACAGGAAGCGTATAGCGGTGTCCTAAGCTGGGTTCCGTGATACCAATGTAACCAAAGATGGTCAGAGTGATTTCTTATCCTCTGGACGAGGTAATTTTAGGGGTAGTATGACGCAGAGGTATGTTTGGTGACCTGATCGCATGGTTATGAGATCACGAATCCTAATCCTAGAAATTCACCCTTCAAGAGCTAGAATGCTCTTGGTGTTAGGGTGCTGTGTTTGTGGGCTTGCCATAACTTCATTACCGCCGTGTTCTGTTCCTCTTTCTTGCATCTGAACGATGCCCACTCTCCTCGTTCGTTTATATACCCGTGCTAGCCGTTGTCATGTGCAGATCGTGTAAGACATGTCAAAACATTGACGGGCAGCCAGGCAAAGTTGTCCAAACGGCATCCAAACTTCTACTTCGACCTGAGCTGAGATCTGAACCCTAGGAAATATTTTCTGGCTGAAACTTTGCCTACGGGGGTTATTTGAAGTGCTGGACACGAATATCGCATCTACTTTGTCCTGCAACCGCATTTTTGTAAGGTTACGGTACGAGTACGGTAGCGTGCGGTAGTATGCGGCAGTACACCTACCGTAACCCTACAAAAATGAGGTTGCGGTACAATATGGATGCGGCATTTGTGTTCAGCACCTCAAATAACTCCCGAATGCAAAGTTTCAGTCAAAATTTTCATTTGAAGATCTTGGGACCGTGAAGGTTGAATAGTGCCAATTTCTCTATTGCCCTACCTTAGGGTAACCACAGCTGGTTTGGGTGGTCAACGTTTCATTAGATCCACCATTACCTTGACTCTCGTGGCAGTGCAGTGGCGATGTCTTTGACGCGCTCTCCTGAGCGCATCAGGAGCACTGGGCAAAAATGATACACGTATGTTAACATCATCTTAGACAACGCTTCCGAAAGTGGATGTTCCGTTCCGATCTCCGGGGTTAGCCGCGTGCACTTCCATTGTAAGAAGCTTGGTGTTTTTAGAAGGCGTGTTAGTGATTTTCTTTAGATAGCCTTCTATGTAGCTTTGTCATTTTGTCGTTTAGTTTGGTGTTTTTATTGTTGTTACATGTCCAATAAAGATAAGATAAGATAGGAAAAGACATCAATAGGGCAATTTATACTGGATACGTGCGACTGACGCGCGTGCGTCTATATGACGAAGAATAGGGACCAGTCGCATCGCAGTCGCACCTCAGTCGCGTTTACTGCCTCACGACGGCTGCGCTTTCTTTCCATTGAGAATCTCATGCCGCGTTGACCGTTCTCTATGAAAAATATTTCGCAAATGGATACATGCGTCTGATAAGTCGCATCTGGTGCCCTAATCAATGCAGTAGAGTAGAGATTAGAGAAGTGGGTAAGTACATGTAGAACTCACGTCTTCATGAGAGTAGAGAGCTACCTTTGGTTTCCTCTCACACGGCATATGTAGAGACATCGTACAAAGAAATCCGTCGTTACTCTCCTTAAAGTAAAAAGTAACTAAGTAACTAACTTGATTATCGCATCAAATTTCTCAACTTTGTTTCTGTTTTTGCAATTTCATATCATGCTAAGGAGTTTTTCCTCCCCTATATTCTCTCACGTAGCTCCAACGCGTTCCTGCGGAGCTTCCTAACTCAGCAGCGTTAGCCGTCTCCCATCCAGACAGAGTCATGTGCTCTACTGACCATACTGGCGATGATTAGCCAGTAGTCTACGAAAGGGCTGGCACAGCCTACCAGCAGAAGTGAACCACTCTCGTGGGTTTCCTCATTATTTCTTGGCGCTGTTCCACTCCTGTCATATGCTTTGGAGCCATTACTTCCCTATCCAACGAAACTCCTCTTCACCCTCTTTCCATACCATGCTCATTCCTTCCCCTTTTACATTATCACCATCAGTGATCGATCACACAATTCCGTACAAGAACGAAAAAGTTGTGAATGCAGTAGAACGGAATGTAATGGAGATAAGAGGAGTTGCAGCGTAAGTACCAAAGTAATATAAAAGTGAGACGAAAATGCAACGCTAGGAAGCATGGATTGGAAACCCCACATTCCCCGCAACGATAGGGACGATGTTTTGCGCAGTATAATCCAAGTGGTTATCATCTTAGTCATACAATATAAAGACATATCAAGGGAAATTATTATACAAACCTACCTTAACATAACTGTCGTTCTGGCCTAATACCCCTCCATAACAATCCCGGCCGTATGTGCCATTAATCGCAAGTAAAAGTAGGTAATGAGCTGAAATCAAGAATTGAAGAGAAATGCTCAAATGCATTTGACATGAAAATTCTGCTCGTTTCCTCAAAAATGTTTCATTCTAAAGTGTACCCAGACTTTGCCGGTAATCCTAACGACGACGACAGTCAGCGCTTGTGGGACACCGCATGGATAAGGCAAATGAGGAGATTTCAAACGTGAAAACTGGGAGGGAATCAATGTGAAAAAAGCTCTTCGATTTTCCCAACCAATGCTACAGCTACAGGCTGATTTTCATGAAACCTATTCAGCAACGTCTACGACATCCGCTGTAACAACCATGATTCCATTTTGCATACTCGTACACTATGTGCAGATGAAAATCTGGGAGAGGAAATTCATCGACGTTATTAGGTTACGCTGCGCCTAGAAATAGTAGTAGTACGAAGAGATTAGAGACTCACTTAGGAGCTGACGACCGCTCAGCATTACAACAACACATAAAGGCAAGTTACCACCTCACTCGCTATCGATTTCAGGCCGAGACGGTGTTTTGTTGAAATTAAATGAGAAATGATACAACATGCTCTCTCTCAGGCACTTTTAGAGGACCGCCCGAGCACCCTAAATTTGACGGCCCGCGTAAGGGATGAAAATTGGAAAGAAATTGGGTGCGCGGGCGGTCAGCTTCTGATTAAAAGCGGACCGGCCGAGCACCCTATTTCTGACGGGCCGCGGGCATTTGCGAGAAGCTCGGAATAGCTCCGGTAGTCTCTACGTTCCACTCCAGTAGTTTCTTACTATGAAAGCAAGGTAATACAATGGCATCACATTTGGATTTCAAATTTATTTTATTTTGTTTTTCCGCTTGTAAAATTTCACATGATTTTGGATCGACGCACAATTGAAGGAGCCCTTTTCGCAACTTTCTTCTTTAACTTCTTCGAATTCTCGCATCCAGCAAATTCAGCAGCAAATCCAAAGTCAGGAATATTTTCTATCGAATCAAAAGCTGACACCTCCTTCTCTTCGGTCCACATTTTTGTTTGCCACTGAAACGTCCTGTTCAAAATTGATGCAAGTTTTGATTTCAGAAATGAAATATATAGAGGATGCGCTTACATTATTACTTTTTATGTGAGCCATGAATTGGACCCACACTCTGTGTAAGTGTAATGACTCATTCTTCCCTTAAATAGAATAATTTGAGTGTAGAGGATGCTTCCCTCTAGGTTTACTCAAGGGTCATAGTGGGCCTTGAATAAGACTTACAATTCATTGGAGCTTGGTAGTCCAACTAGCAAAAACTTAAGATAAAATTTCGAAATGGAGATTCTGGCAGTTGCACTCTTGTCAAACCTGTAAATCATCAAGAATTGAACATTTTGCAAGTTCTGTCTGAAGTTCAGAACAGCAAAGACTTACATCACATTGGAAAAGAAGAAAATTCTGTCCATACATGCGAAGGAGCAGCGAAACTATGATGGAGACGAAACTTGTACGGTTCCAGCGTTTTCATCGATTCAAAAGAAAAGAATGAAACACCAGTGAAGTCTTCGTGGGATGATATTGCTTATCACAGCTGCTCCGCCCACAATTTAGGTAGCTCGGCTGGTCCGCTAAGATAATAAGGGGTGCGCGGCTGGTCCGTCCAGATAAGGATGGGTCCGCGGCTGGTCCGCTTAGATAAAAAGGGGTGCTCGGGCGGTCCTCAAAGATAATAAGGGGGGCTCGGGCGGTCCTCTAAAAGTGCCTGAGCTGCTCATGCTTTACAGCTCAAAAAGTTGGCGCAGCCGTGCCGCCCTACCATCACCGACTGTTGGATCACCGGGTCAGAGTCCGACTGGCAATAGTAGAGCAGTCTCCGTTCGGGCGGAACTGCTCCAAATCGAGTGCTTGCGGTAGCATTGTCAGCGATTACCCGTCAATTTGCGGTCGGTAGCTTGATAAGTCGTGGCAGATCATCCACTGCTTGTATATAGTGTCTCACATAGAAGAACCCCGGGTTCGACACCATTATGGATCCACAGTGATCCACTTGAGTACAGCACAACATAAATCTGCAACTCGCCCTCAAGAACAAGGAAGGATGGCCTCTTGTAGGGTCCATCCATGTTTCCGTAGTGCTGCCCTTCTACCATCAAACGAATTTGAACTATCCTGAGCACTGTTTCTGAATGATTGAGAATCCAAAATAGATCATCCGCTCAGACACTTAGTGTGGCCGGGCCGCTCCACCAGTAGCTGCTGAATGGCCGAGCTGGTGCTGATCACCAGCCGGCAAACGGCCCATCTCCGCATACCGGCCGGGCTACACCCCAGCACCGGCTGGCGGCTCTGCCACCCATGCGACCGGCCGGAGAAATCCATAGGCGTCATTTATAGTGCGTCGGAGTCCGATTCGGTCTGATTAGAAATGATACGTATCGATTCTCGTCGGAATCCGACCGATGAGGATCGATACGTATCATTTCTTATCCGACCGAATCGGACTCCGACGCACTATGAATAACGCTTATAAGGGCAATTTATACCAGATGCGACTATCAGGCGCACGCATCCATCTGCGAAAGATCTCCGATGAAGACCGGTCAACGCGGCATGAAATTCTCAATGAAAAGAAAGCGCGGCCATCGCGAGGCCGTAAACGGGTGCGATTGAGCTGCGACTGCGATGCGACTAGTCCCTATTCTTGATCATATAGGCGCATGCACGTAAGTCGCACGCATCCAGTATAAATTGCCCTATTGCTGAAAATTTTTGCGATCAACAAAGTAGAACTTGCGTCTTGTCAGGAGCATCTCTGCCCTCACCGTGTAGGAAAACAGCTTCTTCTTCTTCTTCTTCTTCTTCTTCTTCTCCCTAGCGTTTGTCTCGGGCATACGCAGGGTCCGCTATCATGTAGCAATACACCAATGGTCACCATTCTCTGAACCGACTGTACTCCTGGACTAGTATAGCCACAGTCATATCACTGTCTTAGCCGCGGTCTTGTTTAAGATACGACATCATATGAATGCATCGAATTGATACTAACTTTACAAAAGTTTATCACAACTTGTTGCACATACGAGTAATCACATGCACATACGTTATAAGAACACTTAAGTACAACTGAAAACATGACAAGATCTCAACAAATAACACAGTTTCGAAAACTAGCTGATTAATTAAACTTGAATCTGCTCAAAATTCAAGCATCTCCACGTCAAACGGAATCCACTGCCATCGTTTTCCGTTCCCGTATCGGACTTGAAGGTAAACTTCATATACCGATTCGCACCTGGTTCCATTTCCAAAGACATTGGTGTGCTCTGAATTGCAGGTGACTTCTATCAAAACGAAGCACTAGCTTGCTACAATATGTAGGATGAAACTTACATGGGAACAGGATCGTACTCTGACAGAGTCCGTTCCACCGCCAGGATGTTCTGGATTACCAGTTGATTGTTCAATTTCGAGGTATTCATCTACAATACATATGATATAGATGATATCGTCTCGCAGTATTGCGTATCACTGACCTTGGCTAAGACAGTCTACACCTTGAGGAGCCTTTGCTATTTCCAAAACGACCAATTCGACTATGCATCCATGCCCATTTGGTGGTTTTATGGTCCACCTAAATTGAGAAATGCATTAATCCACAATTCGGCCTCACCACGTTTGTACCACGGCCGCGCCGCATCATCTACGCGGCGCGGCACGGGCGCAGCCCGTACTAATGTTTTGTTGATGTTTTTGCTTTCCACCATTTTTCTCTGGGTTTCTATTCCCAATCGGAAATGCTTGTGTCAGCTGGACCAAAAACGACACAACATCAATACCGACAAAATCCTACAACCACAGCACCCAGCTGGTCTACCGCGCCGCGTAGGTGGTGCGGCGCAGCGGACTAGCTGTTCGGTGTTCTGTGATGCAAAAGCGATTGACCAGCATCATTACTGGTTACTGCCTAGTTTGAATGCCCTGAAATAAGAAAGGAAGGTTTCTTTCGTGATAGTAGGCCAATGATCCACGCTCTACCCAGGTTGTTGCTGAGGCTACCTCAATTAGCTGTCGGGTCTACCGAATTTCAACATATGTTGGTCAGATTTAGGCCACGATGATGAAAAAGACATCCGCTAAGCAACAGAAACTTACGTCGACTTCGTCGATGCGTTGTACCCACGTGGATAACCAATGTTAGTGATAGCTCCTTCCAAATCGTACGATGGTGCAAAGTCGATAGAACCATCTGAAAACAGCATGAATCACACCAGAAAACAAAAATTGTGAAAATTATGTTTATCATAAAGAGGACATGTATAAATTCTTATTACAAAAGAAATCCTACAAAAAGCTCGACTAAAAGACTCTTAAAATGCCAAGAAAGTAATGGTACATGACGCTGCCGAAACTTATAACTAGTGCCATACCTAATTTTTTACGCAAAACCTAATACAATGAACTTCATGCACCCACCATCACGCAACTTTCCAGTGAAATAGCTCAAGTCATAGCCTTCTGTTGCCATGTTATGGTCGGTCTTCATGAAAACCTGAATAAACACACAAATAGCCACGCGAAAGTTCTAGGCAAAAAGCACACGTATAGGTAAATATACCTCGACACTGTTTCCCCACGAGAAGTAGGTCGATGGCAACCCACGTCCGCATACTGGTCCAGTTGAGTTCCTTCCTGGCTCATTTATCTACAACTTGAGAAGTGAGAGGCCGCAACTTTTTGTTCATTCTAACTTTGAGCTACATAGTAGTTTTTCCAAGGGTAGTGTTAATAAGTCTATTACACTTTATGTTTGCCATTTGTCCAAGGGCATACTAATCATCCCATATTCCATTCTACTGTCGATTTTCGGCCACTGTTAGTGATTCCCGCAATTTTCGAGGAAGACAGATTGGGCGAGGCGGGGCATATGTATCTGAACCCCCCCCCCCCCCCCCCCGTCTTTCGAGACCCGAGCGTCTCTCAAAAGCCTATCCTAAGATAACCTAGAACGAAACAGTGTTAGGGTTCTTCTATAGTGCTTATAATGTAATGGAACCTAGAATCTAGGGTAAATCCATAGAGCTGAAATTTATGTAAAATCCACAAAATCGTACACAAAGTTCCCACAATACCTTCATGTAGTCGAAATCACAGGATCTCATAAACACGCGTCGCCGCCAATTGTACAAAGCAATACGCGAGCCGTTCGTTCGATAGAAGCTTACTCGTCCTCGTTCGAAATCAAAACTCCTAGAAAGAATGCTATGGTACTCCTGAACCATGAGAACTGTAAGGAAATGCCAAATCCGAAAATTACTTGAACACCAGCAGGATCCGCTTCCGTTCTGGCGCCTCTATCTTAGTGGTGCATGTAGAGTTGTGATCGTAAGGATTCGGGAAATTTGGACTCGTTAGTCGCCCTGACGGGACATCCTGGGTAATCACGGTTCGATTACAACCTAAATTTCATGACAATAAAATGAAGGAGAATGAGAATGAATATTAAAGGGGAGGATACCATCAAGTAGTCGATAGGACATCGTGAAACGAGCACTGTCACTATCGTTGATGATTGCGGAAGTTGTGATCTAAATAGCAAATTAACACCTACAGCGAATTCCAAACGACAGAAGAGAAGGGGCGGGACCGCGGCGCGGGCACTCTGGTCGTCTGTTGCACCCCTCAAGGCAGTGGGAAACCACGACGTAGCGCTTTCCTCCGCGTCTCTGCCCAGCAGGCCCGCTGCCTCTGTGTTGCAGATAACCAGAGTGCCCGCGCCGCGGTCCCACCCCTTGTCTACTGCCATTTGGAGTTCACTGCACGAGCATTCTAAAGACTGCGCAATGGTCCGTATACAAGCAAGAGATGTTATGTGGATACCAGCGTGGGGTGGGAGGGAGAGATGTGATCTCCCTTGATCTTAATAACATGTTGTTAAATTTTCAAACTTGCTTTACAAAATTGATGGGAAATTTTGCATGTGGACAACTATTGGCTCTTTCATTAAATATTGATTTTTGATAAATTGATTCAGAGTTAGCTCGCTCAAAACCCTATACGCTTCGTAAAACTGCGTCTATACTTGAAGTATAGCTAGAAAACAGGGAAGGAAAGAGGTCTTGCGAATTTTTTTCAACTACTATCCATTAACAGAATATTTTTTGGATCTGGCGCTAGCGCTACCTTGTTTCTAGCCGGACTCATGTGGCCCCATCCTAGACCACCCCACCAAATTGCGTTATTCATTTTACTTGGTGTATAATTGCCGTGCTCCCATAATTGGGCCACTTTACCCTTAATTCTACGATCTGTAGCAATCTTTCAACAGAGTCACGTACCTGTACAGCCATTGTATTCGATATATACGGTGGGAATGGAGTGCTGCCACAAATTCGGTAGGTCTAAAACACTAGCGATTGAACTTCGTGATGAGCATAAGCAAAATCGTAGCGATGAAGTAGGATCACCTTTCTATCCGAGCTCTCTTTAGCACAAGCAGGATGTTGGCATTTTGAGATCAGACCGACATCGCGGACCTCGATGTAAGCATCTGAGCAATCGCCATCAACAGTCGGGAAGTGTATTGTACTGGAAAGGGTGGTGTTCATTTTTGTAAACCGTAGGGAATAACGTCAGAGAGTGCAAACAGAAGAATATAATCAGCGCATGCAGGGGTCTCCGTCACCGCTTATCTCTCTGCAAACTCAAAATTTTAACCGAAGAAGGTATCTAACCAGCTCGTTTGCCGATGAATTTACCTTCTCTGGAATTTTCGGTGCCATCCAGAATGGATTTGGTCCTTACGATGGTTTCCTAGACCTCGGAACGCAGCGTAAAAATTGCTCCGTTTGGAACAAAAAGGGATTGGAAGGGAAAAAATAGTGGGTAACCCTAATTTAGTGCGATTAAATCATTGGCACATTACGATTGCCACTAACAATAAGAAAAGATATCCTAATGCAATAATTCATCGTTTCGTACATAATTTCTGTTCCTGGTAAATCTACAGCTCCTAGAGGCACTCAATGAAGTAGCTGTTGGCTGTAGCAATGTGTTGTAGGAAAGCGTTCTAGGCAGAAAAAAAACTGGTACAGCTAGTGCCAGTGGCTTTCAAACTAATTTGGCTAGATTTCACTATGCATGGAAATTCCTGAATAAAAAAGGGAAATTTGCTATCGGCCTTCAATACAGAGAAAGAAGTTATCTCTGCTGTCGAAAGAAAGAGTATCTATAGCCATAGATCTATAGCCTGCCTAACAAGCGAGGTAGTTCACATTTCCCCGACTTCTTTCTTCTAATGTCTTTCTAACTATGCTCCTGAAATGGATCGTACCTGAAGTGTAACCATATGGGCGTCTGCGACTTGGACTGTATCACCCATTGGCACCGCTGATTTGTTTGTCCAGAATGCTTGTCTAAAAAACTGCTAAAAATCTATAAAACAAATCAAGATCTCGAAGAAACGTTGGAGATGAAAGGCTGAAGGTTTTCTTCAGTTTCGCTTCATTTATTCTTTAATTTCGACTTCCTGAAAATTTTGATGGTAATGTTCGAAGTGTACATCCTGACACGTTTTTCATATGAAGGCCCATGCTCAACGCCAAAAATCTATGTATTTGCCACTACTTGCTTACTACCATAGGGTTATCGCCATGAAGCAATCTCCAAAACGAATACTATCCAAAATCAGCTATCAAGGCCATTGAGCTTCTCTTACTTTTTTTTCTATTTTTTAACCTCATTTTTTTCTTTCAAAAAAAAAGGAGTTTGCACCAAAACCCTCACCTTTATTTTGTTTACTTTGGTAAGTAAACGTCTGCGATTCAGTCGTCGCCACAAGCCAATCACCGCAGTCGGCTGTAAATGCAAAACTCAGCGTGTTATTCCCTCAGATTGCAAAAGCTGGGTAGCACAGCTAAAAAATTGCCCTGCCCAAAAAAGTGCTCCCACTTTCCTAGAATCGATATATCGATTTACAGGCCAGTACTTCCATAACGTAGACAATAACAAAAGTCAGCTCACGTTTTATCGAACGGTATCTTAGTTCAAATCCAGTTGCCGATCCACTCACGTCACTCTCAAAGTAGACATGGGCTACCCTAAACAGGAGATAGGATTCTTTACAGCTCGATAGAAGTACTGCAGCAGTATAACCAGAAGTAGTAGAGAAATAATAGAAAAATAATAATGAAAATAGCATGGCAACCCACCTATGCGATGTATGATAAGTCAACGGCAGCTTGGCTCCAACACTGTCCTCGCATATATCACTTGCCAGAAGAGGTGAGAACGATTTGTATCCGTCGTAGATCTGTGCAAGGAAAGAAAATCAAAAATCAATAAAATCGTTAGAAAACACAATAAATGATCAATAGTACTTACTGCCAGTGCATCCACGCAACGTAAGCCCTCAGGAGGCACTACTCCCGGAGGTTCATTAAGTTCCTCTGTATCCAACTTGGTTATTTGCAGTTCGAGTATCGTCTTCTCCGGTCCCACTATATTCCAGCCGCAATGGAGGTTATGGAAGTACTGACCTGTAAATCGATATATCGATTGTTGCTTAGTGAAACGAAAAAGGCAAAAAGCATTGACATTGACGGACCATTTTTATCAAGCGGCGGTTTGATAGTGGCCCAATCGCCAGTGGCCTTCAACGTGCCACCACAACCTGATTTTTCTCCTGAATAATGCCATTGGAAGCAGGAATAGAACATCTCAGAGAAAAAAGAATAAGCTCTAGACACTAACCTAACGTAGCAGTGACAACGATCTTGAATCTGCCTTCATTCAGTGTATGATCGGTAACAAAATGTACAAGAAGATTGCTCGATTTTGTGTACAATCGACCTTTCGGCATTCTGAAAAACACCTTGTTATACACAGAGGATAGAACAGCTATCTTATCCTTCCCGAAAGTAATTCAAGGATTCAGCCTGACTATTACGAGCAACAGA
This sequence comes from Ancylostoma ceylanicum, assembly GCA_000688135.1. Lineage (NCBI taxonomy): Eukaryota > Metazoa > Nematoda > Chromadorea > Rhabditida > Ancylostomatidae > Ancylostoma > Ancylostoma ceylanicum. The sequence continues at coordinate 103,035 of JARK01000162.1, read as the reverse complement.
GGGACCATAAAGCTAGATACCCAGGAAACTACTCACTGCTCCTTCGATCCGCACACCTTTCCCAGGCTGGTTCCATTCAAATCTGCACCGTCAATCAGTTCGACGTAATCGAAACCACAGTCGCTTGACGCTTCCAATTCCATTACCTCATACCTGAAATACCAGTCAGTTTAGAAGATGGTTCTCAATTTCAAGTCAGAGGCAGTAGCAGAGAAGAGGAAAGGGGCACCAAAGAAGGAGTCCGTAAATTTTTCGTGACTGGATGATAGAGCAGATTAAAAAAGTTGCAAAAATTCAAAATGAAATGAATCTACCTACCAGTGGCGGACGCAGGTGAAATTACTTTACAATACATATGAAAATCTTGTTTTAGTCTGTTTTTATTTGTTCATTTTTATTATTATTTTTAAATAATGATTATTTGTCACTTATTATTATAAACTAATAATTTTATTGATTTTATTTGAGGAATTTGATCCTATGAAAACAGTGCTACCGCACAGAATGAGCACGTTGTTCATGACTTGAGGCCGCATGCATCATTGAGATTACCCAAGGTAAAAGTGTAAACACCACACAAATTTAAACATTGCTTACACTGGCGGAAACATGTTAATCTTGGATAATTTCGATTATGCATCCTGTCCCGGAACATCACCCCATCCCCCCTCCGTCCATCCCCGTACACAAATTTTCTCCGAGAAACACCGTCTCAAAATTGTGGAGTGGAAAATGAAAATCAGTGCCAATTATTTGAATCTGGAACTGACTTTTAGAATCTCTAATCGTAATAATCTAAATATTTGTGAGCCTTCTCTGTGAAAACAACACTTTTTCTCATGCCCCTCTCCCCCTGTAACTGCCAATGAGTAAAGTAAAAAGTAACATCACGTACTTGGCAGTAATTACCCGATCGCTCGGGGCCGTTACGTTCCATACACAATCCAGATTGTGAGCATAGTCAAGTGGGAATGCTGGGGAAGCTATGGTGGACAAATAGCCGGTCTCTTCTGTGAGTTCAATGTTGCCGCCGCATTCTGAATAATCTCAATCAGGAAACCAATGACCGGGATTGGACGATATCTCAGCGTTCAACCCATGGAGTGTAGATGTATATATAATCACTCAAGCAAGCAGAACTTACTATCGATTGCATAGCTGATCTGGAAACCTCTGTATAGCTTCACTTTGTCATCAGCAACCGATTCGTTCGTAACAAAAGTGATCCCAACAGCTCCCTGCAAGAAAAGAAAAAACCAACCTTGAGTGGGGACCATGTTGCGCTCACAAGGGAAGTGCAAGAGGCGAGGCTGGCAGATCGGAATGAAACCTGTCTGGTTTGAATCCTTGCTGGAGAAGGTCCTCCAGCATATATTCCATTTTTGCCCAGAGAGCTAAAAAACAGATGTCCCACCACCCTGCTCTATGCATTGCAGCACACGTACGGCAGCGACAGGGTGGCCGAGTGGTGAGGATGCTGGACTATCAGGCAGAGGGTCGAGGGTTTGAATCCCGTCATGTGCTACCTTTTTGCATTTTTGTTTTTCATTCCTTCTATGTTGTTGAAATGAAATTTAAAAGATTAGAACATGGAACCTATCATTATTGATGTACCAGCCAAGAATAACTACACTATATTAAACGTCTTCCGCTCATCACGAGTTGCACAGCTGCCATCACCAGGACCGAACCTAGCCAACAGAAGGGCCACAACGCGTGAGGGTTCGAACATTATGATGCGAGTGGGAAAAGTTTGAGTTATAACCCCGAGAAGTGATAATGTAACGAAAACTCCCAACATGGTCTAATGCAGGTGGCTATGTGTTCGGGTGGGTTCTGATTAGTGATAGTCCTCTACAACTCAAAATCTTGTCAACATAGATAGGTTTTATGTTCTAATCATTTGAAGTTAATTTCAACAACAAAGAAGGAATAAACACAAAAATGCAAAACAGATGCACATGACGGGATCCGAACCCTCGACCCTCGCCTACAGTTCAGCACGTTCCTCACTCGGCCATATCTGTTTTTTAACGCATTGGGCAAAAATGAAATATATGATGGAGGACCTTGTCAAGAAAGGATTCAAGCCAAATAGGTTTCATTCCGATCTGCCAGCCTCGCCTCTTGCACTTCCCTTGTCAGATAAAAATCAGGCAAATTTTTGCTCAAGGAACTGTTCAACCCATGAACCTCGGGAGCCGTATGCATATCTCTCCCCGGCCATCCCCGGTCCCCTACCATCTCCGCCCGGGGAGTATCCCCAGCCGGGGATGGCAGGGAACCCTGTAATCTCGCATTGGCTCCTTCCACTGGTTGGGGATTACAGGGTTTCCGCATCATGCAATGCACACAAAGCGCAATATCTATTCTGTTAGTAAGCGGATAGGGAACTCTTCTGATGTGTTCCCCAGAAGGTGCGCTCCCAGAAAAGAATCATCAGGAGCCCACTGGCTTCTTCAGAAGAAGTGGTCGAAAACGAGGTTTTCCGGAAGTTTTGAAGGCAGCCACATAGACCATTCTGGACAGCAGCCATTGGAGATTCTTTTATTGCAAAACCTCAAAAACGATTCTGAGGTGGGACTGTGTTTTCAAAGAATTGACCCGTAAATGCCTACGCAATCCAGCGGCCTGTCTTGTCTGCAATTAGCTTTCAACGAAAGGAAACCTACCTTAATTGCAATGGGCTCTTCACTCCGAGGATCTCCGCCACAGTACGTCATTACCACCCGGTTATTACTGACGTCGCGTATTTCCAGATAGTCGCTCTCACAAGGAGAACGTAAATAATCCGCTAAAAACAGTACTGATACTACAAAACAGTTCACTACGAAGAACATTTTCCCACTAACTTTTCATATCGGACATGTCAAAGTCAATTAGTTTTAAGGCGATCACAGAATTTGCAGCCTCTCCTTCGGGTGCAATCATATATTCACAGCGAGCATTCAAATTAGGATAGTGATCGGGATAGTTCGGTGATGAGATCACACCGTGACTGAGCCGGAACACAGTGCCGCACTCTGCAAAATGGGTAGAGCTACGTGGAGTTCAAAACTCACTTCCTTGTGAACTCTTACCTGCCCTCCATTCTGCTCGGAATCCAGCAGCCGTGGTCGATTCATCGGTAGTGAAATTAAGCCTGAAAATGATTCCTTCGCCAAGTAATAGGATGGGAACTCAAGAGATAACAATTCACCTTATCCTATTGCTTTCTGACCGGAAAGCCTTTGGAAGAGTAATACCACATAGAGGTGAATGAGCCTCTTCATCCTCGAACAGGAAGTAGTAGTCTCCGACAGGTGCCAACGCACGCGATGAATGCTCTTGAGAGATCTAAGAATAACATAGTGGTATATGTGAACTTAACATTAACATTAAATTTAGTTATCCAAGTTTGAGTACGTACAAGCCATGGGACAAAGAGAAGCAGAAAGAACGAGGGGACGAACACAACCAGTTGCACTCTAAAGTCTCTCAAAATGCACCGCTTCTCTCAAAATGCACCGCTAATTCTCCACAAAGAAAGGATTCAAAAACGGTCTCAAAGCATTTTTGCAATGAAATATGTATGTACTCTAGGCGTGGAAAATTTTTACGACTCGAAAATCTTTCAAGCGATTCTGATGTGAGGCACTGCCATTGAACTCATTAGTACATGATCTGGGTCCGTATCCAATGCACTTTATCCAGTCCAATCGGACAACGTGCTTTAGCAGATATATTAGGGTGTTCTAGAGAATCTACTATTCAATAAAACATATCCGCAGATATTTGAATTCACTCGTCTCCCCACAAGTTATCCTTATCCGGTCGATTGCCCCTCAACGACGATTCATGATCCACTCCATCTCCACATCGCGTTGTTTCTCGTCAGGACACCGCACTTGCGCCAAGAAATGAACACATGGATGGGTTAGTGATATTGGATAGCATAGTAGATAAAAACCATTGGGAATGGGTGGATATTCGCTGTCTTTTTTCCCTAAGGTCAAATTGATTGAATAAGGCTCCTGAGTCACAATGATAAAAACCAGATTATTCGCTGATGGGCAAACTTTGGTGGTACGCGAATTCCTATGTACCTCAGGTACGAAGTCCGCATGCATCACTGAGATTAACCAAAGCAAAAGTATAGACACTTCACAAATCCACCCGCCCTCAACATGGGCGTCAACACGTTTACCCCGGGTAATCTTGGTAATCACAATGACGCATCCGGGCCCAGAACGATAGCGGTAGTTTTTTTTTTCAAGATAACAGAACAAGTATTTCAAAGCTGTTTTCTAAACAAGTTGAGCGTCATGATGGAAGCGAAATCATAAGAAAATCATTACGGAACATACGTATGTAGTAGTGGGTTCATCGAATAATGTATTGAATACATTTGATATTCGAATATTCGATTTCGAATAGGCCGAAAAACTGAAATGTTCAAGGAACAGAGAGCCCTATACCAAGCTTTGCGTTTTTGGAATATTCAATTTTTCAGATAGATGTTTGAATTGTTGGTCGAATTAATTGATTTATTCGATTTTTGTTCGGTCAGCTCTATGGTATGTAGCCAGATCCAAGTCAGCTGATTTCCGCAGTAAAAACAATAGTAAAATAAATGACGTCCACCTACATATGTAGATTTCAATATATGATTTATTGAACGAGATGTTAGATGGTTTTCGATGAACAATGTTCCAGCCTCCTGCTATATGTATTCCACCAGAAATATGGCACTCTCGCTCCTCGCTACCGCGGAGACTGTGCTTTTCATACATATCGACAGTTGGCGGAGCCTCGCAGTTGCAAAAGACCATATGGGTTACAAGATCGACCAAAAAGTTGCTCATAAAACAAAAAATTCTTGGAAAACATACGGTAAGCGAATCTTTGGAACAATCCTCGGAAGGTGCTACATCGAAGTGTGTGAATTGCAGATGGATATGGTAACCAAGAGGGACCTGAACATTTCACGCCATATTAGTCAGAGCCCAGTAATGTCGTTTCAGTCTATACTTACACAAAAAAAAAACTTACTTGTATATCCCATATACATTCCTCATCATTGCCATAGTCTTCAGGATAATTAGGCGACGATATTACACCGGACATCGCACGTATTGTATATCCACATTCTAAACCCTCAGCTACTAGCGAAATCCGACAAGAATATCTATGTCAACAGTATACCTGCGCCATCAGGTATAAACTGGTAATCGATTCGCCATCCACGGTACTCCTGGGTAGCATCTGTCTTCCATGTCAGCGTCAGATAACGTGATTCCGATTTTATAACCTGGGAAAGAAAATATTCACGTGAACACGTGGATATTTGGCGGTAACTTTTTAACGAACTCAGAAGCTGAACTAACCTTGAACCGATCTTTCAGCATTTCATCCTCCGTCTCATTGCCATATCTCCGCTCTCGTGAACAGTACCGATGAATCACGTCATTGTTACGCCCTGGGAATACAGGAACAACCTAATCTTCTAATTTAGATAAAATACAAGCGATAGGGAGCTATTCGCATACCTTCGCCAACAATCAACACATCAGCTTCGCAAGCTTGGTTATATTCGATATCCATGTCAGTAATGGTCATCTAAAGAGCAAGTATTGGAACATGAGAGCTGATTCTTCTTTTACCACAAGGGTGAGCAAGTAATTCACCTGCAGGACAATTATTTCACACGGTTTTGATGTATAGCCATATTTCGCTCTATTAAGTTTGCTCCAGAGGCACCTGTGGCGCAGTGGTAAAAAGCTCGCTGCGCATGCACACGGTCGAGGGCTCAATCGCGCCCGTGACCAACCAAGCCATCCCTCCGAGGTCGATAAGTTGGTACCAGAGGAGTCTGGGAGGATGAAGCACTGACTTGGTTCATCGGATGCCCCCCGCAAGTCACTGTACAGGGCACATATGCATTCAATGCCTCTACGATGCTCAGACGAAGTTGAATGCGTGGCGCATCCCTCATGACGGGACTGGTCAACGCCAACCACTTTATCCTTTTTATCCTTTAAGTTTACTCTCAGTCATATGAGCTTTATTCATACTCAATCACAGAAACTCAGGTAACGAGAGAAGCGCAGTTATCGAGCACTCCAAGATCCACCCTTTCGGTTGAAGGCATTCCCCCATATATGAAACCAGTCTGGCCGTCCGGCTGACGCCGGACTTCCAGACTTTTCCCTATGCTCGCTTCGCTCGCATGAGTTTACTCCGCATCCGTTCTAGTAGAATTGTGATCATGCCAATTTTTGTTCCGTTCCCTCTGAATGCCCTCCTCATAAAAATGGACTGGTCAAAGAGGACCGCTTGCGTCTGTTAGAGCAGTTTCATCATTTTTTTAAAGTGAATTAGCTAATTGTAGCTACATGTAACCGATTCAACCTGGAATGACCACGGGGAATGGTTTATCACTCTTTGTTTGTTGTGAGTGATCCATTGATAACAATCAGCTTGAACATATAAAAGAGTAGGGGTGCGGCGCGTACAGACATAAATGAAGACAGAACACGCAGGAGGGGAGGTGAGTGGGCAGAATGGTATGGTATGGGTGGTATAATAGTCAACGCTTAGGCCGGGCCTTTAGTACTTTCTCACTGCAGAGCACAGATGGTGCCAGAGGGCAACTGGAACAAAGATAACCTGATTAAGAGTAATTTTTCGCTTCATTGCATCGGCGCACCTCTTCTCCACCTGTCGACCTGTTCGCAGGCGTTTATCCACTTTAGGACGCCGGCGCACCCTTATCACA
>JARK01000162.1:80683-94214 GCA_000688135.1 Ancylostoma ceylanicum | reverse complement strand
TTTTGGGGCGCAGGCGCACCCTGAACACATCGTTCTACCCGTCTACGAGCGCCTGCCTACTTCTGGCGCCGGCACACCCCTATCACGTTGCTGTACCCGTAGCACTACACATCCTCACCTTCCAGACCCTCTAGAGCTTCTGTTCAGTCTCTGAACCTCACCATACCCGTCTCTATCATACAGTAGACCTCGCAATCATCATCACTGACCAATCAGGGAATTTCGTTTCACACACACACACTTACAGACACACAGAGTAAGCGCTTTATTATAAGTCATGATTTTTGAGGGAAGTCCTCCACAGAAATTTGTAAATGTTTTTTTGGATCTACCAGTAATATATAAACAGAAGTTAAGTTTACTCTGCAACGATCATTTTCCGCCTGAGCCACGATATTTCAACACTCAACGTAATTTCAAGAATTTCTCTCTTTAAAGGCAGAGTCCCCCGTCAGAATCGTTTTTGAGATTTCGGCATGAAAACAATCTACAGTGGCTGCTGACCATAAATTATGTGATCACGTTCAAAACTAGCGGAAAAATTCGTTTTTGATCACCTATTCTGGAGGAGCCAGTGGGCGGAGTCTGGGGGTGGGCCAAGGGCTGCTTCTGATTAATTCATTACCGGAAGCGCATCTCCTGAGGAAAACCGTACATATCAAGAAAGTTCCTCGTCCACTCAAGTGAAAAGGAATTGAACTCCATGTGTAGCGAGCAATGAAGAACACGATGCGAAAACCCTCTAATCTCGCCTTGGCTCCTTGCACTGGCTCAAGGTTATAGGATCTTCCTTGCTCGCCGCAGATGAAGCGCATTCTCTATTCAGTTCGGAATCGGATAAAGAACTCTTTCGATGTGCATGATTTTCCTCAGAAGGTGCGCTTGCGGGAACGGATTAATTAGAAAGAGCCCTTGCCCCAAAGACTCACTCATGAAACGGCTTGGTTCTAACATTTTTCCATCATAGTTGAGCGTCTACAGCTTTCACTGAAATTTGAGCTTCTAAGCTCCACGATAGGGTATGGAGGAAAGTTGAAAAGGTTATATGAATTTGTTTCATTTTAATTTTATTGTTTTCATTTAAATTTTTATTTTGCTATACAATTTCCGGCACTGTACCAGCTCTTCCATATACTTCAATCGATTCGTACATTTGCAATCTCAACAGTACTTAATTCAATTTCAACAATTCTCCACATGTTCTTCGTTTCCTCATCAATGAAGTCCACGTTGCATCCTATTTGATTCAATGGCAGAAGTGGATCAATACCCCAGATTCATAGTGCTCCTGCTAGCTACAAACTACATATATATCCATGCATGCTTCAGAGAACCAAACAATTCGCACAGGGTGCGGTCGCTCTTGGCCCAGCAATCTTCGACCCGTCCGCCTGAGGAATGGCATATTTGCAGAACCTGTCGAACCCACTGTTTAACGTATCCATCGAGTGACAAAACGCGATGTCAGCGCGGAAATACTCTGACAACAGCCAGCGAACCATTACTCGACCGAAAAGCACCGGTAAATAACGCGTAACTGATACGATCGTTGAGGTGCCGAAAGTCATGCGATCATTTCTTGTGTCAATATATCGCGGCAAATGATGAAAGTTCTACGGGTGCGAAGAGATGAGTCACGAGAACGTTGCAGAATTCATAGTTCACAGCTCATGCTGGGTCAACTGAAAAGAAGCTGACTTGGTAAGTCTAACACCCAATTAAGACTAAGCGTGGGAAAGTGAAACTAATTAAGCCAGATGCTAGAAATACCATCAAATGCTAATGCTATGCTCAAATAAATAAATAAATAAATAAAAATTACCACAGATTAATGCTCCTCGGTTACCGGACAGTTACCACCCGCGCGCGTCAGGCCACGGTCAGACTGTGTATAGAAAGTCGCTGCTTCCGGTCTCTTCCCAGAAAGGACGAGTCAGCTTTGACTTAAGATGGCTAAAAGGTGCTAGAGCGAGTGAGAGCACCTTTCGAATCATGTTTGACTGTTTCTTCTTAAGTTCGAAAAGACAAAATAGCCCGACGCTACAGGTCTAGGTGGTAAGTGTCCGAAGAGGAATTCTCCTCAAATCATGGAATTTCCTTACACCACAACTGTGCTTAAAACCGATGAATATTGTAAAATTACCATATTCAGAACAACTGCAGTTGCAAAAAAAAATTATGTAGGTGTAGAAAAGATTACGATAAACACAAGAACTGGAAACCTTCTGGGCTAGGATTCATGAACGCATAACTAAGGCAAACCAGGCTTTCAAACCAAGTTTCGCCTCCTGCGTAGTGTTTGTGGCCAGTAACTCATGTAGACGCTCATGTAGACCAAGAGATTAGCAGATTAAAGGGAAAATCCCTACTTTTCCTACCGTCGACCAAGAAAATTTATACTTTTTCATTCCTATTGTACTTGTCACTAAGTAATTTCCCGTCGATACCGTTTCATTCCTGAAGCACTGCTCTAATAAAATACCGACCCTCACCAAGCTCTTTGAGCATTTGGCCCGAGAGAATTATTCTCCATTGTTTTCCACTGAATGAGTACCAGTTTGCTGGATGTCAACTGTAGTCATAAGAACAATTACAAACAAACAAGCAAACACTTATTTACAGTGTGAGCGGTGTAATTCCTCTGGAATTGCTGGCTTAGCTTGCCCCACAAACAACCGAGGTTTTCCAAGAGTTTAATTGAATTCGTGAAGGAAATATATGGACAGCATTATTGAAAAGCATATTCTTCTTAGAAAAATAAGATGAATTAAGCTTTCGGGTGTCGTAGCAGCTCAGGTATTCCCAAATCAACTATGGTGATCTCTTGCAAATCTCTGATTCCTTGTCCGTAAGTCTCTGACAACGCCGTTTTGCAGAAAATTCCCCCACAATGCCTCTGCAAATAACGCATTTGCGTCATGGAATGGAACACGGACAGTGTCCGTCCCAATACGCACGGCTTTTGTAAAAGTCCAAGGACCATTAGGTGAAGTCAAATAGCACAAGAAAAAAGTGCTGTGTACACTACAAACACGTGTACTGAACACGCTTCGTAAATGGGAAAAGGTTGTGCAAATCGAGACCAATGTACAGAAAAAAAAACAGGTCCCAGCAAGAGGTCAAAGCACATTCTTTTATTCGTACTTTTATACCTTTTGAATGAATTTCTATGTGTGAAATATCCGTTAAGAGCTGCATAGATATCCTATTAGCACCCAGCTGATCTCTCTGCACCTAACAATTCGCTTTGTTCCTGGGGGTGGCCGTGGGGACTGCGGCGGGGAAAAAAAGTAACTGTTTGCAATCGGCGAGAATGAGTTAAAGATGCAGAGCAAACAGACTACTTCAAGCAGTGACGGATATTATGGAGTATATAAGACCACGCACGGATCACTTCTTCACACTACAACTTCTCTCTCCGTAGTCCACAAAAAAATGTCTTCAGCCAAGCTGTGAGTTTCATAGCCTTCCCCTATTCTCACTCCTTTGCCCTCCTCAAAATATCACATGCTTCAAGTATGTATTTAAGCGTTCTCCTCGTCGCTCTCGTTGTCCTGTGTGCCTTTGTTGCTGAGACTGAGGCTCAATATGTAAGTTCCAAAGTAATTTCAAGCAAAAGCAACCACAGTCAGATTCCAGGAAATAACCTAGTGTTGAACTTGAAAAGCATAAAATCCTTAAAATAGGTAGTGAGAATTTTACATTAGGGTGTTTTGATATGGAGATAGAAGGAATTCCAAGCTCTTTTTCTGGAAATGACTGTTCCTGCAAAAGAAATATTCCAAATTCTTCCGTACAACACCCAGTAAAAGAAATTGCCTAGTACAAATTTACCCATTTCAGAGCCAGTAACATAACCTTTACGAATGGTTAGCGTCTGGGGAAGCAGAAGGGTACCTTATAAAGAAAACTGTAGTTATCCAGGAAAAAATTCAGACAAATCCAGACTTGCTCAAATCATGGGATTATTAAAAACAATCCTTTACCTTGCGGTTAACCCACTTCACTATTTCAGTACTACTCCCCATACTACAGCTACGGATACTATGGATACCCATCATACTACTCCTACTACGGATACCCTTCATACTATGGTGGATACTACGGTTACTATGGCAAGCGAGAGGCTGGATTCGGACCTGTTCAACAGCAGCAACATCAGCCTCAGCACCAACAAATGCCACAACAACTGCCACAACACTAAGCTTTACTAATGAGAGTAATAAAAATTCTATCCTATGCAGCCGTAAGACAACCTACACAGTTCTATAGGTACAGAAAACAACTCATTAATCTCCGCAAGACCAGGTACTCAATAGCTCACAACCTATCCACCACAACACCAAATTTGTGTCTGAACTGCATGACGCAGACAATGAATTAGAAGCAGTTGCTCTCGAAGAAACCTAAGTATTTATTCAAATAAAATAAATAAATGTTCAAAAGCATAATTTGAGCATCCAACAGGAGCCGCTTGAATAATTCCGTTTATAAGGGAATTCCCATAATTTTCGAGCTATACTAAACTTTGTTACTCTACAATCCAGGAAACAACTAAAACATTCAGACATTCAAGAATGAGAGAACTCTAAAGCTCCTCCTCCCTTTCATACAGCGCTATACTGGCCTCTAATGTTGGAGCACTCGAATTTTGCACTTATTCGAAATCGAATTCATATTTTCCCTTCCAAATGTCGATGTTTTCGAATAAATGCAAAATCCGAGTGCTCCAACATTAGAGACCGATAAAGTATTGTAAGAAAGACAGGGCAAGCTGTAGGGCTTTCTCATTTCCTAAGATCCGAATGTTCAAATTATGTACTTCCCACTTATTGAGTACACAAATTCATTCGGTTTTCATACGATTTCAGGTTTGATACCAACCCAGAACAAAAGGCCGATTACCCTTTCTAGATGCGGGTAAACCAGTGCTGTAATGCTGTAACCTCTTAAATGAGCAGGCGAAGTTCAAACTTGCAATCCAAAAAAAACCATTAAGAATGATCGGATACAGGACAGCACCAGAAAACCGACAAATGACCTGAACCAGAATGTTTCCTGCTGTGGTCCTTAAAGGCACAGTCCCACCTCGGAATCGTTTTTGAGATTTTCGCATTAGATGAATCTCCAGTGGCTGCTGATCAGAATGATTCAAGTGATTTCTCTCAAAACCACCAGAAACCTCTGTTTTCGATACCCGACCTTGGAGGAGCCATTAGGCGGAGTCGGGGCGTGGCCTAGCTTCCTTTCGATTAATTCACTATTGGGAACGCAGTTTCTGAGGATAACCTTACTCATCGTAAGAGTTCCTCATCCACTCCCTGCAGAATAGAAACTGCGTTTCATGTATTACTATCAAGCAAGTACATGGTGCGGAAACCCTGCAATCTCGAGCAAGATGGAGGAGCCAAGGCGAGTTTACAAGGTTTCCGCACCATGTACTCCCTTGCTGAGAGCATATGAAACGCAGCTTCTATCCTATAGGAAGTAGATGAGGAGCTCTTTCGATGAGTAAAATCATCCTCCGAAACTGCGCTCCCGGGAGTGAATCTCAGTTTGGCAAAAAATGTCACGTGAATACATTTAATAAATTCTTACTGCTTTTCTAGAAACTGAAGCGGTGAATGCCCAAATCATCGAGCATTTACCACTGCAGTTTCAGTATATCAAGGCATCAGTATATCCAGGCAAATGTCTCTACGCTTGGTTTGAGCAGAAATCTATCTGATCAAAGTTTTTCTGACCATGGGGATGGAAGCTAGCAACTCTTCCCGAAGTGGAAAGCCGGGCTTCAACATACTTCAAAATTGGGAACTCCATTGGAAATTTTTAAAAGTGTAACACCACAATATTGCAAAACGAAATTCTCGACAAAGTGTGACAGCTGATAATATCCTCCCATTGAATCGCGAAAGTGCATTTCCTCAATTGAAAGAGCGGAACCGTCACAATCGATCCCACACAATGTTAACTCACACCTAGTGGGGCACAGTATGCACGATTCAAAGATCATAGGGCTTTCCCCTTCGTTTGTTGGTAAAATGCTGTGTGAACAGCTGATGGGGCGTTTGAGTGTCAGCTTGCGAAATTATGACTTGTTGATTTCCATGACAGCAAGAAATAATCCATTTTGGGAAGGAAAGATGAAAGATAGGACTACGCTTTTCTGTCAAAGCATTTCTCTTCACTTTCTCCTCGAAGATTCAGAGTTTAGAAACAAATGAGAAAAATCTTCAAGGCCCAATAGAGATAGGGGGAAGAGGTGTATGAGTTGTTGTACAACGTTTGCTCAACTATTTCTCTGGCAAAATCCTATGCATTGCACCTTTTTCTTCCCAAAAGTGAATGGTTAGAAGATAAAGGTTTTTTCAAAGTCAAGATCGAGTTTTCCAGGAGGTTTTCGCTTTAAAGCAGTTGGCCTCAAAACACATTTCTCGAAGGTGCAGATTGTTGCGACATTTTTCAAGCACCAAATCTTCAAGGAGAGCTGTAGTACTTCGATAATCCATGGAGGAGTGCTCATTTTAACGGTACTTGCAATTTCCAGAAAAAAAAACGTATTATAAAAAGTGTGATGGGAAGAAACAACAGCTACGTATACTCTATGCCCTCAAAAATAACTAATTTCTGGGGACATAGATTCGTGAGGTTTTTTCTCACTGGAAAACAGCATACCAGCCATTGAATGAAGGTAATCCGAAAAGTAGGTGAAAAATTACTGTCCAATGGATTTCCTCATGAAAACCTGAAGTATACGAAAAATTGAACACGAGGAGTGTAACTGTTTTGCCTTGCTAGATACCCGGAAGTAGACTGAAAAGAAACACGACTGTATTTGTTTAACTCTATCATCATTTTCCCATTCACCCACAAAAAGGGCGACAAAAGGCATTAGATATCATCGTTAAGTTCATATCAGTTCCTCAACAGAGAAGCTTTTGACAGGTCCAGATTGTGCCAACCTATAGTACATGTTTGCACTTCCAGAACTTTATATGCGGTATTCCTGATCACTATGAAGGGAGATGATTTCTATATCGTTAATGATCAAACCCCTGGATCTCTTATCTCTAATAATAAGTGGTACGTAATATAAGATGGGGCATAAAATAGTACATAACCTCTACATAGTATACGCGTATGACAAACGGCTGGAAGCCCATGAGTTAAAATACCAGAGTTATGCTTCCGATAACTGGCTAACGAGTATTCGTCAAGATGAGGCAAAAGGGGGCGTGTCCTGCTTCTGTGATTGGTCGCCCTCTTGAACGGCTCAATCACAGGAGCACGACCTGCACCGTTTCGCCTCATCATGACCCACATCCTGGCCGAAGGGTCCAGATGTCTGGTGAAACGCTGAACTTCTGATATCAGGACCCGTTCACCAGACAGAAGGACCTCATGCCGAGTTCTTTCTTTCTTGTGTTTTAGGCAATTTTTCGAAACCTTATTAACCACATTGGGACGCTTCTTCACCACAAACATGATGATAATCCATGACGGCTGTGTTTAGTTGTACTTTTAATCTTTTCCAGAATCAAAGGCAATAGAAAGTATGCTTCAATCAAACTCAATCGCCCTACCCAAGTGATCTAATTGAGCTAATTTGACTCTAAGGTGGTTGTATTCTGAGAAACGACGTTGGCGTTGGCTTTACTACACTGTATGTCCAAATATTCTCGATACCAAAAATAGATCGTCTGCTTCTACAATATGATTTCACTAGCAAATACTCATACGAAGAGACTGGTGTACTACGGGTATTTTCAACAAGACATATTTCCGCAAAGTGCTTATTTATCCAGTACGGCTGACTGACTGGCACAGTTCTGTACAATATTGATAGAGCTGCATGACGTTTACTCGGCGTACGCTAAAACAATGTTAACGTGAGGCAGCATATAAATTCCGCTCAGCACAGCAACCCTTCAACTAGGATTCATGCAGTGCTCCATATTGTGAGTTGCCTCCTCGATTCACTTCAAATATGCATAACCACCTTTTTCTGCAATAACTGCACAATGGTCTGTTGAAGGTTCTCCCTGCTCTCCTTGTCAGCAATGAGCATATTCGCTGACATTACGGAGGCCTTCGTGAGTTTGGACCATAACGCAATTATCGTGCGAAAAACCCGAATTCTCCCCAACAATTCATTTCAGTATCTCCCTCCGCCTCCTGGATATGGGTATGGATATGGACCTGGTCCATTTCCTCCAGTACCGCCACCTGGTTATGGATATGGATATGGCTATGGATACCCGTGCAAGAAAAGAGAGGCTGGATTTGAAGAGATGCCGAAGGATACAGAACGCGTCGTTATGCCAACGCTAAACGAGTAATATTTGATGTATATTATTGGTGCCACAATAAGGAATAAACTTAATAAGATTGCTGACATCACCTCAATGGAGGTAAGTCCGCGAAGGTTCTTTACGCAGCATAGAACCTAGAGAAAGCCTTGAAAGAGATAGCTTACACTATCGGCTGTGTCATTAGTATGTGTTATGCTACACTCAACTCCTTGTTTGAAGTCAGCTCTTTTGCTGTGAATACAGCCAGGTATAGTCCATTCAACCGGTAGTCGGTACTGGTGGAAGGAATATAGACTGGGACCAGGGCGCAGCACGAAATGGTCATTGACCAACAGGACTTAGTAGGGGTTGGACAGATTTGGGGGAACTTAGTACCAGCGTCAAATTTACAACACACCAGCGCCAGTGGGGTGTAATGAAAAATCAAAGTCAAAATCATCATACGGGTTATTTAATTTTTGCAACGTTTCATGTGATTATGAAAAACACAGTTCATAGTGCACCTGCTGTAGACGCAGAAGATGATGTCATGGTGCAAAATGGATCGGAAGCTGTCGAACCGTCAAGTAATATCCAATTTTCAGCTTCCAAGATGATCAGAAACGCTTTGCAAGAGGTTGAAGTACGTTCCATGGCACCCCTAAGCTTCTAGGCAGCATCACTGGCTGGCAGCAGGCAATTGCTGCCCAAAGACCCTGCACCTTCATAGATGCGTCATAATTATTGTTGAAGAACAATGAAACAAATATGCGACTACCACAAGTTCTGGTAGAAGCATGTCTACGTGGAAGGCTGCCAACAATGAACAGCCACCTACCGACCTGCTTGATGCAGAAACGTAACATAAATTAGGGTTTTTTTCGCATTTTTCGGAATTCGAAAGCCGGTAGTAGAAAAACACCATAATGTCGGAATTTTTGGAAATTGAAAGTTGGAACTCCACTCACCCGCCTCCAAAATTTGCGTAAAGCAACTTCCGGAAGACTCAGCAGCCTGAAGAAGTGACGCCCCGAAGAACCACCGCGGTAAAAGTGAAACCGCGGTAAAAATGTTAGTACAGGGTAGTGTGCACAATGTCTGCACTCACACCGTTACAGAAAGAATCCTTAGAGTGCAAGATTGTCTTCTTTTCATTTCTTTCCACTTACAATTCATTGCAACTGAGCGATAAGTTGTCAATGAGTTTTTACAAAATTCGAGCTCACTCGCAGAGTTGGACCGCCCAGGAAACCGTACTATTCAAGTACTACATAGTCCTGCGTTGTAATTAAGGACACTATGGGCGCGCAACTGGAATCGAGTACTACACAACTATGAAGGTGAGGATTTGATCTTTCAACGGAGCCAGCGAGCACATCCACTCGGATTACAAAGATTGCCTTGTGGTCGCATCAAATGGAGATAAACGTAGGAACAAGTGCAACGAACCCTGCCTTTCCTACAGTGTCGCAGCAATAGTGCCCATGATGGCCACCTACAGAACCGCTTTATGGCCCAAAAATCAAGTTACTCCAGAGAACTATCCCAACAACTGAGTACGCTGACAACTACTCGTCGTAAAAGGTAAGTATTCAACAACAAGAAACTAGATATCGCTAAGGCAAACACCTATGTATTCTTTGCATATTTATCTTGTCGACGGCGTACATCTAACGGTGTATATAGTATAGAGAGTATAAGAGAAAAAAGTGCAGTTCCTGGATGTATTTAAACAGCGAACAACAACACCACATACTGCCACTTCCTTCTGCCTCAAATGCCCTCGTCCAAGCTGTAAGTGTATGAACTTCTCTCATTCCTTCAGAAACGGGATCAAATCCTTGAAGTTGGGAGAGGTGTTAAGTTTGTCCTAAGCGATTTTCGTCCTTCCAGTCTGTCATTCCGAAATCTAAGCTTTTGTAGAAATCAAGCCAAAATTTATGTGCTTTATGGTAGAGCGCGGAAATGGCTGCAAAGCTGTGAGCTCACTGAACCGCAAGTCCTTAAGACTGGGTGAAAATAATATCAAAAAACTGCATGAACTTATTACCTAACCCAATACATAGGAAGCCACTACTACATTCTACCCATCGATCTCCAAAAATGGTCTTTTGATGGCTTGTAGTGCTTGTAGTAGTAGAAAAGTTCCGAGACCAGTCAATTCACGCAAACGGCGCAATTATCGTACTCAAAGTTCTGTTGGATTGTTCTACTAGCAATATCGGATGTGAAGCGTTATAGAGAGGGTGGCGCGAAGAAGTTCCGAGACCGGTCAATCCACGCAAACGGCCAATCACAGAGCCCGGTCGTGCCGCCTTTTCGAATTATAACGTTCCATACCCGCAGTATCAACAAGGGACAGTCCAGGCACACGAATATACCAAACTGGACAACAATGAACTGAAAATTAGCCAGTAGGTAGACAGCGGCTACAAAGATTCATTTGTCACAGGTCAAGATTTCATGTTCTGCAGGCAATTCAAAAAATCAGGCTTGACTGTGGTGATTTGCTCAAACATCTCCTTATTTGAGATATTTGAGCTGGACGTAGAAACCACGGAAGAAAAATGTTATAACATGTTCGAAGCCCTTGGTTTTTCTTTGTGTGTATTAGATAGCCCCTATGAAAATAATAAAAGTATTCAGTAACTGTTTCAGCACATTGGTAGTTGTTCTGTTCGTGCTTTGCTCAATGGTCGCTCAGAATACTGTCCTCTCGGTGAGTCCTCACATAAGCTCTTATTACAGTGCACCGCAGTCCGATCCGGTCGGATAAGAAAATATACGTATCGATCCTCGCCGAATAAGGATCGACACGTATATTTTGTTATCGGACAGGATTGGACTCCGACGCACTATAAATTTAGCTATGCAGCTTGTTTCCATCTCCTGTCGCAAACAAATCGAAAAATGTTCACTATTTTTCAGTGCTGCTGGGGATATGGATACGGTGGGTATGGTGGTTACGGAGGCTACGGTGGCTATGGCGGCTATGGTGGATACGGCGGATATGGGAGCGGCTATGGTGGATACGGCGGGTATGGGAGCGGCTACGGTGGATACGGCGGATATGGAGGCTATGGTGGATACGGTGGCTACGGTAGTGGATGGGGTGGTGGCCTCTCCGGCTGGGGCAAGAAGTAGAATGGCCAGACTCATGATGTACAAATAGTGCAATGACAACTGTTTTGATAATTGGAGCTGTGAATATGGAAGAATGAATTTCATGAATCAATAAAGTTTTTATGATGATGTGAGAATAATTTTGCTCAGTGTTGTAATCCAACATGATCATGCAGTTCAAAACGTTTGCGTCGTGTAGAGGAAGTAAGCTATAGCTGACAAGACAGCTTGAGACTGGCTCATTTTCCCACAAATGACTGAGAAGAAAACCAGGGTAAACGGTACTCAACTACAAGGGGTGGACTTCACCAGCAGTGGGATTACCCCGGTCACCACCTATTCATATCCACTGTCCCCATCGAGCACCGCTTCTCATAAAACTTCAATGTTTGAAGGAAACCAGCAGGAACTTTTCTGATGACCTGATACAAGTGATGAGATCGAAAATGCGCAATATAACACTACCTACAGTTGTCAGGAAGTGTCCAGGATTTCTCTTTTGTCCTACTTTGATTCCACCTGCCTGCGTCTACATCTGTCGAAACCTCGCGCTTCATTGAATTTGCGACTTGTGTATTCCTATTCCTAAGTGTACAACCGCTGGGGCATCTTACTGGGGCTGAAATGCCTCTTCCCTCTCTAGCATTGCAGAATACCAAAAGAGTACTTTACTGTTTTCGACCCACCAGTTCTTCTGTCAGTTATGTCATAACCATAGTAGTCGGTGAAAATGCTTATCAACTGAAACGGCAGGGCTTGCAAATCTCCAACACTTAATCAGGGCGGGGTTAGAATTGCACGAGATATTGGCAGCAGCTTTGGGATGGCTAACTACTGCCAGCTATCGTTATTCCTACCGCACACCAGCTGTACGCTGTAGTTCTTGGGCGGTGTTCTTCACGGTTTTCTTTGTGCTTTTGTCTTCATTCCGAAATGCCAGCACCTACCTGGTCTGCCGCATCGCATAGGTGGTACGGCGCGGCAGACTAGACAGGCGGTATTGTGTGATGCAAGAGTGCCCAGCATCTTACGTACTTGAGTGATGATAAGAGCTATTTATACTAGATGCGACTTGCGTGCGACTTTCAGACGCACGCATCCATTTGCGAAAGATTTTCGAAGAAGACCGGTCAACGCGGCATGAAATTCTCAATGAAAAGAACGCGCCGCACTCGCGAGGCCGTAAACGCGTGCGACTGAGCTGCGACTGCGATGCGACTGGCTTCTATTCTTTCTCATATAGTCGCACGCATCCAGTATAAATTGCCCTTATGGGTTTCCCCAGCCGGTCGCATGGGTGGCAGAGCCGCCAGCCGGTGCTGGGGTGTAGCCGTACGACTGAGCTGCGACTGCGATGGGACTTGCCGTTATTCTTCATCATATAATCGCACGCGCGTCAGTCGCACGCATCCAGTATAAATTGCCCTATAAGTCGACCACCACATAATCAAATGTTAGAATTTTGACAGTCGAAAACTCTCTGATGGCCAACCAATGAGAAACAGCCCATGCGTACCGAACAATTATCTCGGCAATACAATTTCTCAGTCCTATCTTTGATGAAACTCTAACAGAACATTTGATGGGCCTTATTTTGAAACGAACAGGAAACCCTATTTGAATTGTTCCAATTGGTAACATAATTAGGAGAAGCAGGTTTCAGTAGCTCCACCCCACTCTGACTGTCACAACTGAGACGTCGATTATATGCATCATGACTTAGAAATATCATTTCTGCAGAGTACTGTCATGCCTGAAACTCCTCTCCTCTTCGTTGTCTTACACTAATTTTCTTCTCTTTTCTAGAAGCAGACAACAAGTATCACGTGTTAGCACTTTCCATCCATAACATGATGGTATTGTGCAACCAAGAACGTTTGGAATTAATGAACAATAAATAATTTTTGCACAAAAGTAAGATAGAGGGAGAGAAAAACTACATGCTTTTTCCCTTAAAGGCACAGTCCCACCTCAGAATCGTTTTTGAGAACTCCGCATTAGAAGAATCTCCAGCGACTGCTGAGCAGGATGATATAAGCGTTTCCGCTCAAAACCACCAAAAACCCCTGTTTTCGACACCCGACTTTGGAGGAGCCATAAGGCGGAGTCGGGGGGGG